>NCQV01108407.1:12187-25526 GCA_002740545.1 Lophocereus schottii | reverse complement strand
GTTGGTATGTGGCTCTAGCACTTTTCAAGCCAAATGGCATCACATTGTAGCAGTATAAGCTAGTGTCGATAATGAAAGTCATTTTTTCTTTGTCTTCCTTAGCCGAAGGGATTTGGCGATAGCATGAAAAAGCATCCATGAAGGTAAGACATTCATGGACAATTGTGGAAAGCCTTTCTTTGGACATAGACAGCTATGTTTGGGGCATGCCTTATTCAAATTGGTGGAGTTGACACACATTCTCTATGTCCCATTAGGTTTCTTGACTAGGATGACATTTGATACACATTCAAGGTAGTGGCATTCTCTTATGACCCTTCTTCTAAGCACTTATGGACCTTGGCTACCCTCAATCATATCTTTCTTTTTGAACATTTGTTTTTCTTTTTAGGTTTTCTTTGTTGTTTCTATGTTTCCTTTCACTTCCTATGAGGACGTTGTCTGATTTAGGTGTGGGGGTGGGGAAATTTTGTTTCAAAAATTGAAAGAAAAACTTTGAAAAAATAAAAAATGAAAAATTTTAAAAATCTAAGAAGATATATTTTTTTTGTTTTAGGGAATATTTGTGCTATTTTGATTGATTGTTTTCTCTTTTACCTTTAGCTATTAAGTTGATATAGATATGATGTGCATGATAGAATTTGGCCTAAACTATGACACTTATACACAATCCTAACCCCCGACATTATTTGTAAAACAAGCTTGACTCCCGTCAGAATTTTGAGCCTTGAAGACTAAGTTATCATTTTTAGTATCATATGTTTCTTCAATGTGTGTTTCTTACATCTCTAAACCTTGTTTTCATTCTTTTTGGAATCATAGGTTAGCATGTGGATTCTAATAATATGATAAAGACAATAAACCACAACACTTAAGTAACCTGAGCACTAGATCACATATAAACATAATGTAAATATCAAGAAATTCTTGGTCCCCATTGATGACATTTATGCGCAATTTTTTACCCCATTTAAGAATTATGTACAAGCCTGACTAGAAGAACCTTACTTCAGATATATGTAGAACACTCTCGCTCTTAAGATACAAGAAGGATCACTCAATTTATCTTCTAATCATACAAACCACCATAAACTTACTAAGATTCTCAATTCTTCACCACTACAATGCAATATGCAACATGATAATTAAAAGGACTTTACAAAGGGTTGTAATGGGGATAAGGGCAAAACATTGGGGGAGGAACAAACAATTTAGGAAATGAGGAGGTAAAAAGCCGAAAAGCTAATAAGCAACTAGCACTTGCGCCAACTATAATAAGTACACACTCTCCTAGAACAAAATAAGAACACACCTCTCAAAGGAAACCATTGGAAATGAGTTTATACAATGATAATGCATTCATGCCAAACATTTCTATTCACAACTCTTTTTCAATTTATGAGTTCTTTTCCAAAATTTTCTCATTTTTGTTCATTTTTTTCTTGTTTCTTTTCTTTTCATTAAGAAAATAAATGAATGGAATATACAAAAATAGTAACTCAATTTCTAAATTGCCATAAGGATACATCCTGTCATATAACCAAGATTAACTACCAACGACATAAAACACACAAAAGCTACCCAACATACATGGAATTGTTGCTTCACTAGTCTTGGCTTAGGTATAGGAAATGTGTTTAAGCCAAAGACTAAAATTAAGAGTATAGATAAAAAAAGGCTCAAAGGGCTAGAAAAAAAAAAATTTAAATAAGGTTGACAATTTGGCTATGTGGTTCACAAAACAAATGAATTTCTCTATCATATTATAAGGATGCACATGCTAACTTTTGATTTCAAAAAGAATAAAAACACGGTTTAGGGATGTAATTATGGAAGAAACACTCATGTAAGAAACATATGAGACTAAAAATGATAAATTAGTCTTTAAAGCCCAAAATTCTCACGGGAGTCAAGCTTGCTTTAGAAATAATGTCGAGGGTTAGGACTGTACACAAATATCACAGTTTAGACCAAGTTCTATCATGCACATTGTATCTATATACAAATTAATAGCTAAAGGTAAAAGAGAAAACAATCAATCAGAATAGCACATATATTCCCTAAAAGAAAAAGAAAAAATGTTCTTGGATTTTAAAATTTTTAATTTTTTAAATTTTTCTTCCAATTTTTGAAACAAAGTTTCTCCGCCCCCATACCTAAATCAGACAATGTCCTTATTGGAAGTGAAAGGAAACATAAAAACGAAAAAGAAAACCTAAGAAGAAAAACAAACGTACAAAAAGAAAGAAAAGACTTAAAATTAAGAAAAATAGAAGACTCTAAAATCAAATATACAAATATATACACAAAAGAGAAGCAAAAGAAAAAGTACCCAAATATACAAAAAGAAAATAAAAGAAAAATATGAAAGAAAGAAACGAAAGAAATCTCAATCAAACCAGTTCAAGTGCAGAATGCACCCGATCTACCTCAATAGCACATCACACATCAGCACTCGGCTCGCGGAGTATCAAACACTCTACGTCCTTTGTGCTTATCAGCTCTAGAAACTATTTTAATCATTGGCCATTCAACTTAAATGCAGCGTCACTCTCAGGGTTCTATATTTCGACTGCACCATAGGGGAAAACATGTGAAACAATATAGGGACCCATCCATCAAAATCTCAATTTCACTGGAAAAAGATGAAGCTTAGAGTCATATAAGAATACTTTCTTTCCTGGGGCGAACTCTTTCCTAAGAATATGTCTATCATGAAATAAGTTAGTCCTCTCTTTGTAAGACTGAGTACTCTCATATGCTACCGCGTTTTTCTCTTCTAGTTCACTCAGTTGCAGTCTCCTTCCCTCACCTACCTGAATCAGGTCATAGTTGAACATCTTAATGGCTCACCAAGCTCTACTGTCAATCTCAGCAGGGAGATGACAAGGCTTATAATAAACAACCCTATAAGGTGACATACCTAAAGGAGTATTAAACGTCATCCTATAAGCCCATAAAGCATCTACAAGTTTGTTGGCCTAATCTTTTCTATTTTTGCTAATAGTCTTCTCAAGAATCTGCTTATCTGTGTATTGGACACTTCAACATGGCCACTGGTCAATGGATGCCAAGGGTAGCAAGTCTATGGGTGTAACGCCCCAAATGTACATATTTTGATGATTTCGTTCTCTTCAATAGATTCACCAATGTGAGGTATTATCCTAAATGATCAGGGCGTTATCGCCGTCTAAAAAGGACAAGGCTTTGCTTGTAAATAATAAATTTAGCAATGCTAATAAATGTTTATCATCGAAAGGTATTCACACAATCACAACCCATCAAACCATATATAAACAGTTCTAATGTCAAACCATTTAACTATTCTAGGGTTTACATCAAAATATAGTAACTCTTGTGGAGTATATGACTTTAACATCAAAATGTCTCATAATACAGTGTTGAAAACATCTCAGCACTAACACACCACTATTCCTTTTGTTTTGACTTTCTTGCTCACTTATCACCTTCTGTCGTCCTGCCCACTGGAGGGAGATTCACTGAACATTTTCCTAAAATAAAATATGAAAACATTTCGAGCTGTGAGCCGAAACTCAGTACATGCATCCCTGCATTGTTAAATGATCATTAAAAAGTTGATTGGGCCCACATTGCAATTCATTTTAATTTAAAATAGGGAATGAGAAGAACACAAAACGGCATTGCTAATTATTATCTGATAGTGAACCCCTGGTAACCGTTATGATTTGTGGATAGGTGTACACCTACCAAATCGATCGGGGGACCTGGCCTGAAGCAGCGTGGATGACTGAAGGGTAATGCCCTGTAACTTATAACTGATAGAGTCACTAATTATGTGGTAAATAATTGATTAAATTGATTCATTGATATAATTAGCAAAACATTATAATTTTTATAAATACGTGTTGATTTCTAAATATACAGGCAATGAACGTACCTGGTACTTTTAATGAAATTCACTAAAATCGGATTATGCACAAAAAGGGAAGGAAATGATAGTTTAGTCCCTAACTCTGTTCAAAATATCATGATAGGAACATATAGTTAGCAAATATTTTTATTTTCATATATAATAAGTCAGTAAACGAAAAGTAAGAGCGTACAAGGGCTAAAATGAATTACTCGTAACTTAATCTTCCGATCTCCGATTGAGACCCAAAATCCCAATATTGAAAGCTTAAGAAGTCTTGAAAAATTTCATTTAGAAAACCAAGTATGATTCCCATAATAGGATTCCCAAAATAGGGCTAGAATACAAGTGTGTCAGTTTTGGTCTAACTTACGTAGTTCTGGTAAAACAGCCATAACTTTTTCTATAGACCTCGGATTAAGAAAATTCAAAAGGAATTTGAAGGCTAACTCTATCCTCCAAAAATCATAATTTTTTAATGGGTTGATGATTAATAGTTTAATCACAAAGATTGCCCTATTTTTTGAAATTTTCCAGCCTTCACTCCCATAGCTTTCTCCTCTCTTTTCACACAATCCCCCCATCCAAAATCACACCTTAAAGTCATGTAACAAGGCTTTTGTGCTTCCCATCACCATGTAAAATCATCACACTTAATTTCACTTCAAAATCATGTACATCAAAGATCTTTCCTCAATCAAATATACACTAATAACATGCTTGCTTTTAAAGGAAGGTTAAACCTTGCATAATCAATAAAACCCTAACTTTTGGCCAACTTCCACTTCATCCAAGGTCAACAAAAACATCGTCATAACATTATTAGAGATTAAAACCACTAAATCAAATACAAGAATCCAAGAAAAACAAACTTCCCACTTTAAGCTTGCATGATTATGAATAACCCCCAAAACCCTAACATGCTTCAAGCTTCTTCCCAATTTAAACACCAAAATAACTCTTATTTCTTCTCAAAACATCATGATCAATAATCAAAAATATTAACACAAGAATTAAAACCAAGATAAAGATCAAAACCAACAAGATCAAGATTAAGGTTACTCACTTCAAGCTTGATAAAAATAGAGATGGAGGTGATGTTTAGTGATTTTGATGATGGAGAATGGTAGCTAATGTTATTAGGATGTCAGGAGGGTTGAAGGCAACCGGGGCTGGCCGAAAAACACCACACAGCAGCAGCTGCTGAAGGGGGCTGGCCATGTATAGAGAGAGAGGAGAGAGAGATGTGGGTTGAGTTTGTTGTATTTTTTTGACTTATCTCCGCCTGGCTTAATTTATACCCCCCAAAAGTAGCTTTAGCTAACCATGGTTAGGCTTAAGTCATGGAAATTAGCTAGGTTGAGAAGCAAACTTGTTGGGCTTCAAATTGTGCCGAACGAAGTTGGATTTGGGAATAAAACGCGTTGTAACGATAATGTTTTTGCGTACTCAGAATTAAATTTTTTTTTGGTACTGTTGCAGAAAACAAAATAAATTACTTAGATTATAGTTGTTAGGGCCCGCTATCAATTCTCTCAAAATTTTCGTTAATAAATTAAATAAACAAATAAAACCCGAATTGCCAAGTGAGGGCCCAAATAATTTTTTTTCCATCGGGATGAATAAGTGCGATTAATAAATATGAGAAAATCATTAACATGAGATAATTAAATAAATAAACATAATTTAGGATTGGGCTATTACAGCCTTCTCCCCTTAAAGAGCTTCATCCTCGAAACTTATGAACTTTATTATGCCATGTAAGACTACTCAAATAANNNNGGCTAGCTGGCTTTCATTTTTTCTTTAGTCTCCCAGGTGGCTTCTCGGTAGGTACGGTTTGTCCAAAGCACCTTGACTAGTGGTATATGCTTGTTGCGCAACTGCTTAATCCTACAATCTAGTGTTTGGACTGGATGCTCCTCATATACTAGATCTTTAGTCATTTCAAAACATTCAGATACAATAGTGTGATCCGGATCTGGAATATACTTTCTGAGCTGAGAGATGTGAAAGACGTTATGCACGTGTTCTATTTCTACCGGCAGATCCAGTCGATATGCTATAGGATTGAACTTTTCAATGATTTCATAAGGGCCAATATATCTCGGACTCAATTTGCTTCATACTCCGAACCTCTTGATACCATTAATTGGCGAAACCTTCAAAAAGACTTGACCGCCTACTTGAAACTCCAGAGGCCTTCTTCTTTTGTCCTCGTAACTTTTTTGCCTACTCTGGGCAACCCTAATGTGCTCCCGAATTTTTCTTATTGTTTCAATAGTTTCCTGGATCATTTCAGGACTTATGATAAATGCCTCATCCAAATCACTCCAGCACAGTGGGGTTCTACATTTTGTCCTGTATGAAGCTTCAAATGGGGCCATTTTTGATAGTGGATTGGTAGCTATTGTTATAAGAAAACTCTACCAATGGTAAATCATCTTTCCATTTTCCTTAGAACTCCAATGCACAAGTTCTTAACATGTCCTCTGCCAATTTGTCTTAGGATGATAAGAGCTGCTAAAGTTCAATTTATTCCCAAAGGCCTTTTAAAGTGCTTGCAAAAAACGAGCTTGAAATCTTTGATCACTATCTGATACTATGTCTAAAGGAATCCCGTGCAGGGAGACCATCTCTTTAACATACAATTGAGCTAGTTTTTCAACTCCCCAAGTATCCCTAATTGACAGAAAAAGGGCCGACTTGGTAAGTCGATCAACTATGACCCAGATAGCATTTTTTTCGAGGCAGAAAGGGGTAAACACCATAACATAGTTCATGGAGATTGAATCCCACTTCCAAGTAGGAATTTCTAGGGGTTTTAGTTCACCTATAGGACATTGATGCTCTGTTTTAAGTTTCTGGTAGGTTAGACACTTGTTTACATATTCTGCAACCTCTTTCTTCATATTATTCCACCAGAAGTATTGCCGTAAGTCTCTGTACATCTTGGTGCCTCCTGGATGCACCGAGTGGCAAGTATTGTGAGCCTCCTCTAGGATCTGTTTCCTCAATTGCTTATTTCTGGGTACACATAGGCAATTCTGGAATCATAGGGTCCCATCCTTATGTGCTATAAAACCAGGAGACTTTTCTTTCTCTAAATTTTACTTTATTCTTTGAAGTTTAGGATCACTTCCCTAGTTTAGTCGAATTTCCTCCACTATGGAAGGTTGTAAGGTAAGTGCTGATAATTGGACATGTGCTTGCCCGTAGGACACTAGTTGAATTCCCAAGTCCTCAAACTCTCTTAAGAGACTCAACTGAGTAATCACCACAGTGCTTAGGCTATGTTGCACTTTCTACTCAGGGCATCTGCTACAACATTTGCTTTTCTTAGATGATATTGAATCTACAAATTATAGTCCTTAAGTAACTCAAGCCAATGCCGTCATCTCAAATTGAGCTCCTTTTGGCTAAAGATATACTTCAGACTTTGATGGTCAGTATAGATTTTACATGGTACCCCATATAAGTAATGTCTCTAAATTTTCAATGCAATGACCATGGCTGCTAACTCTAGGTCATGGGTGAGAAAGTTTTTCTCATAAAGCTTGAGTTGTCAAGAAGCATAAACTACTATCTTGTCTTCTTGCATCAGTACACACCCCAAACCGTTCTTTAAAGCATCACTATAGATGATATACTCCTTACCTTCCACTGGTAGCATTAGGATTGGGGTGGTAGTTAATTAGTGCCTTAACTCCTAAAAGGCTCTTTCACACTTCTCTGTCCACTCAAATTTATTCTCTTTTTTTACAAGATTGGTCAAGGATGAAGCTATTTTGAAAAGTCCTTGACAAACCTTCAATAATAGCGTGCTAAACCCAGAAAGCTTCTAATCTCAGCGACGTTGGTAGGCCTTGACCATTTTATGATTGCCTTCACCTTCTGGGGGTCAACTTTGATTCCTTCTTTTGTAACCACATGACCCAAGAACACCACTTCTCCCAACCAAAATTCACACTTTTTTAATTTTCCATGAAGTTGATGCTCCCTCAGGGTTTGTAACACCATCCTCAAATGATCAACATGTTCCTCCTTACCCTTAGAATAGATAAGGATGTCATCTATGAATACTACTACAAACTTGTCTAAGTAGGGTCTGAAGACTCTGTTCATAAGATCCATGAAAGCTGTAGGGGCATTGGTGAGGCCAAACGGCATTACTATAAATCATAATGACCATACTTGGTCCTAAACGCAGTCTTAGGGATATCTTCAGGTTTAATCCTGAGTTGATGGTACCTTGACCTCAAATCAATCTTAGAGAATACTACTGCTCCTTGTAGTTGGTCAAACAAGTCATCTATTCGCGGTTAAGGGTACTTGTCTTTGATGGTAATCTTGTTCAACTCCCTGTAGTTAATACATAGCCTTAAGGTTTCATCCTTATTCATTACAAACAATACTAGGGCACCCTATGGTGACACACTTGGCC
Source organism: Lophocereus schottii (assembly GCA_002740545.1). Taxonomy (NCBI): domain Eukaryota; kingdom Viridiplantae; phylum Streptophyta; class Magnoliopsida; order Caryophyllales; family Cactaceae; genus Lophocereus; species Lophocereus schottii. The sequence goes on along the minus strand of NCQV01108407.1, from coordinate 17,190 downwards.
TAATAGAGCCCTTATGTAACAGCTTATCTAACTAAATCTTCAGTTCCTTAAGCTCAGTTGGGGCCATACAATATAGGACTTTTGGAGATAGGTTGGGCACCAGGGGTTAATTCAATTCCAAAATCAATTTCCGTCTACGGAGGTACTCCTGGTAATTTTTTAAGGCAAACATCTTTAAACTCACAAAATATAGGAATATTTTCTACTTTTGCTTCTTTTGTTTGGGTGTTGATAGCATAACACCAATATCCACTACATCCTTGACATAACAGCTTACTTGCTTTCATAGCAAAAATCAAGGGACAAGATTTTTCCTCTCTCTCCCCATGGAAACGTACTTCCCTTCTTTTTTTATCCTTTAAAATAACCTTAAGATCATCACAGTCAATCTTAGTTCCATAAGTGTGCAACCAATTAATTTTCAAAATGATACCAAAATTAGACAAATTAAATTAAATCAGATCCGCACGAAAAGTGATTCCACCAATGGTAATGGGAATAAGTTTATAGGACATAGGGCACTCAATTACCGAATCATTGGATAGCTTGATCCTATAATTAGTTTCTGTCATTCTATCCTCCAGGTTCAATTGCATGGTAGATCGGGTGGATATCGTAGCACCCAAATCAAATAGTACACAAAATGGCTTTGAATTTAAAAAGAGAGTTCCAGTGACTACTGTACCAGAGGTGACAGCTTCTTTCTTGCTCATTACGTGCGTCGGTCCTATTGCTGTAGGCCTTGGTGGTGGAGTCCCTTGGCGAGGTGGGGCTAAGGGTTTTTCTACACCTTTATCTACAGCCTTCAACCTTCGGAGGCATGCAGTAATAAGGTGTTCAGGGCTTCCGCACCACATACACTTGTTGGTTCCTACTCAACATTGAGGGATGGTATGATTAGTTCTTCCACACTTCGCACAGGGCTCTGTTGAGCCAGAAGGACGACTCTTGGGAGGATCGAAAAAAAGGTTTCTTTTGGTTCACACTTTCACTTGGAGTTCCTCGCTCAATACCTTTTCTATTTTGGTTGATCGGGTTTAAGGCTCTCAATTCTGTTTTTACTTGCTCCACTTCAGTGGCTTGCTCATATAACTCTTGGTAAGTCACGATTGGTTGTCCAGCTAACTGATTTCGAATGTAGAGGCTAAACTGTCTTTAAACCTTCTCATCTTCAACCTTTCAGATGACACAAACTCAGGAACAAACATGGATAATTCTATGAACTTACTGGCATACTGCATCACAGTCATGTTGCCACTCATTTTTAGCTCTATAAACTTCTTCTCCTTTTGCCTTTCGACCACAACAGGGTAAGATTTTGCCCTCAACTCACTCAGGAATTTACTCCAAGTGAATTCAGGCCCTACTAGCTTATCCTTAATGGTGTTCCACCACATATCAGCTTCACCAGTCACATAATATGTCCTAATGTTTACTTTCCTTTCTTCTGGCACCTCTACAATTGCAAAAGTTTTCTCCATTTTCCTTACCCATTCCTTCAATACTACTGGATTATAAGTTCCATCATACACTTTAAGGTTGCATTGTGCTACTCTATCTGCTAATTTATCCTCTTTAGAAGGGGTTTCAGTAGGTATTTAGGGAATCTGGTTCATCAGTTCAGCTACTAAGGCCGGCCAGTAGTTTGGGTCCCCAATGTTATTAGCTAACTCAGAAGGGATTTGTGGCATTTGGACAAAATTTGGTGGCACATGATGGGAGGCTTGATCACTCGATCCCTGGCCATGATCCAAAATTTCCTCTGTATGAATCTCTGCATTGTTGTGAACTGATTCGAACATTCTGATCTCACATTAAACAAAACAGTTCAATAACTGGAATACCTAAACATGTAAAATGATGTCAACAAATACATTTAATATAACTCAAATATTATTGAAAACAAACCCAAAGTTTCATTATATCATTTCATAACTACTTATTTACATACATAGCTGCCTGTTTATATACATGATCAGCAAAACATATCACGTTTAACTTACTAGGTCAAGTCAGCTTTGACTCATACCCCAACCCCAAACACTAACTAGCTCTAAGACAATAGGTCTATCATATGACCAAAAAGAGAAACAGACTATGTTATCACAGTTAGAAAGGATAGGAATAGCTATATATAATGTCATATCCTACGTAAAATACAACTATCCAATCCAACCATAGCATATATACATGTAGGGCTCAAAATGTAACCTACTCAAGTGCAATCCTGAAACAACCTAATGATCCTTAGACGGATCGTAATCTGGGTCGGACTCATCCTCCGGCTCCTCACCCAAGTCAAAGCTGCTGTTTGACAATCCTGACTCTACCTCATCGGTCTCCTGCTCAGCCTGCTGCTTCACTACCATCTCATCAATCTCCTGATTCTGCAGTTGCTCCACCACTGCCTCATCAATGTCCTGATCCTCCTCAGGATCATCCTCCTCTTCCAGATGGCCTTTGAAACCTTCCATGGCCTCATCCTCAGAACTAACTACCATAAACTCTAGTGTATCAGGAACATCCACCACCATGTGAGCCTCCCTAAGACTGTTAGTCATCAGTGGAGTACCCGGAGCAGGCGACAAAGGTGGTCCCCGTGCTGGTGCTGGTTGTGCAGCCAGCGGATGTGCCTGATGTAACGAGAAAACATGCTGAAGAGTCTCCATAGTAATCCCTATCTACTCGAACTCCTCTCTAGCAACAACTCCGAAGTGATGGTATCCCAAGCCCCTTGGACCTGGAACCTGGGTCCATCCCAGTTGGGGTTCCCTGTCATCATGAAATGATGATAATGGAGCCTGAACTCTAACCATGGATCAACTATCGGTAAGGACCATAGCAATTTGTATGCACGAACCGTGATGCTATGAAATCGAAGAAAGGGTCCTGTGTATGAGCTATAATACTAGTATACAATAGTGAAATATGAGTGGCCACAGATGTACCAAGCATCATGTTGACTGCGTAGGGGTCCATTTACCAAGGAAAATACAAATGAGGGGCATATAGAAGAAAAGCAACATGCATGGCTAGTATCACAAGTCTCTAATAATATACGATATTCGTTACTTATAACCCTTCTCGCCCTCCTATATCTAAACTCCATACTCCGTATCCCTTCAGGAAAATCAAAACATGGCTCTGATACTAAATCTATAACGCCCCATATGTACATATTTTGCTGATTTTGTTCTCTTCAATAAATTCACCAATTTGAGGTATTATCTATCCTAAATGATCAGGGCATTGTCGCCGTCTGAAAAGGATAAGGCTTTGCTTGTAAATAATAAATTTAGCAATGTTAATCAATGTTTACCATCGAAAGGCATTCACATAATCATAACCCATCAAACCATATATAAACAGTTCTAGCATCAAACCATTTAACTATTCCAGGGTTTACATCAAAATATTGCAACTCTAGTAGAGTATATGGCTTTAACATCAAAATATTTCATAATACAGTGCTCAAAACATCTCAGCACTAACACACCACTTTTCCTTTTGTTTTGACTTTCTTGCTCACTTATCACCTTCAGTCGTCCTGCCCCCTGAGGGCGAATCACTAAAAATTTTCCTAAAACAAAACATGAAAACACTTCAAACTGTGAGCTGAAGCTCAGTACATGCATTGCAATTTATTTAAATTTAAAACAGGGAATGAGATGAATATAAAATTGTATTACTAATTATTATCTGATAGTGAACCGCTGCTAACCGTTATGATCTGTGGATAGGTGTACACCTACCAAGTGGATCGGAGGACCTAGCCTGAAGCCGTGCGGGTAACTGAAGGGTAATGCTCTGTAACTAATAACTGATGGGGTCACTAATTATGTGGTAAGTCACTAATTAAACTAATTCATTAATTTACTTACCAAAACATTATAATTTTGATAAATACGTGCTGATTTCTAAAGATACAGGAAATGAACGTACCTAATACTTCTAATGAAATTCATTGAAATGGGATTATGCACAAAAAGGGAAGGAAATGATAGTTTAGGGCCTGACTCTGTTCAAAATATCAAGATAGGAACATGTAATTAGCAAATATTTTTATTTTCATAGACTATAAGTTAGTAAAAGAAAAGTAAGAACGTAAAAGGGGCTAAAATAAATGACTCGTAAATTAATATTCCAATCTCCGATTGAGACCCAAAACCCCAATATTAAAAGCTTAAGAAGTCTTGAAAAACTTTCATTTAGAAAACCAAGTATCATTCCCATAGTAGGGTTCTCAAAATAGGGCTAGAACAGAAATATGTCAATTTTGATCTAACCTGCGCAGTTCTGGTAAAACGGCCACAACTTTTTCCATAGATCTCGGATTAAGGTAATTCGAAAGGAATCTAAACGCTAACATACTGAACTATCTACCCACTAGAAATCATAAATTTTTGATAGGGTGATGATTGCCAGTTTAATAACAAAGCTTGCCTTGTTTTCTTAAATTTTCCAGCCTTCACTGTCATGGCTTTCTCCTCTCGTTTCACACAATCCCGCTATTTGAAATCACACCTTAAAGTCATGTAACAAGGCTTTGGTCCTTTCCATCACCATACAAAGCCATCACACTCAATTTCACTTCAAAATCCTGTATATCAAGGATCATTTCTCAATCAAATATACACTAATAACATGCTTGCTATTCAGGAAGGGTTAAACCTTGCATAAATAATAAAACCCTAACTTTTGGCCAACTTTCACTTCATATAAGATCACCAAATACATCCTCATAACATTATTAGAGATTAAAACTGCCAAATCAAATACAAGAATCCAAGAAAAACAAACTTTCCACTTTAAGCTTGCATGATTATGAATAACCCCCAAAACCTTAACATGCTTCAAACTTCTCCCTAATTTAAACACAAAATAACTCTTATTTCTTATCAAAACATCATGATCAATAATTAGAAACATCAAAACAAGAATTAAAACTAAGATAAAGATCAAAACCAACAAGATCAAGATTAAGGTTACTCACTTTCAGCTTA
>NCQV01108407.1:0-11932 GCA_002740545.1 Lophocereus schottii | reverse complement strand
TTAGATTTAGCTAACCATGGTTAGGCTGAGCTCATGGAAATTAGCTAGGTTGAAAAGCAAACTTGTTGGGCTTCAGATTGGGTTGAAGAAAGTTAGATTCGAGAATAAAATACTTCATAACGATAACGTTTTTGCATATTCAAAATTAATTTTTTTTGTAATGTTACGGAAAAAAATAAATTACTTACATTATAGTTGTTAATGCCTACTATCAATTCTCTCAAAATTTTCATTAATAAATTAAATAAACAAATAAAATTCAAATTGCCAAATGAGGGCTCAAATAAATTTTTTCCCACCAGGATGAATAAATGCAATAAATATATATGAGAAAGTCATTAACATGAGGTAATTAAATAAATAAACATAATTTAGGGTTGAGCTATTACAATGGAGTATAGAGTACCTCCTTAACAAGCCATCAAAGTACCTATTAGTAAAATGCATACCCTGATCATTAATGATAACTTGAGGCATGCCAAATCTATCAAAAATGTTCAATGTAAGGAACTTCACAACCACTTTAGCATTGTTGGTCCTAATAGGGATGACTTCTACCCACTTAGAAACATAGTTCATAGATAATAAAAAATACTCATTTCCAAAAGGAGATGGAAATTGTCCCATGAAATCTACAATCTAAACATAAAAAAATCTCAACCACAATGGTAGGATTAACTGGCATCATACCCGACTGCTTGCACCTGGGGCAACTCTTGCAATATTCAAAAGCATACTTAAACAAGACAGGCTAATAGAAACCATACTGAAGAACTTTGGCTGTTGTCTTCCTTCCACTAAAATGCTCCCCACATGCTTGGTTATGATAGAATGAAAGGACACTCCTAACCTCATGATTGGGAACACACGTTCTAAAGACTTGGTCAGAACAATACTCAAACAAGTATTCCAAATAAAGAATTTCATAAGGTGGAAGAACCTAATTCTATTATTCTTAGTACAACTCTCAGGAATCCTACCAAATACTAGGTAGTTCACAATGTTAGCATACCAAGGGTCAGGGTGGACTGCATATAATTGCTCATCAGGGAATCACTCAGAAATATTGGATTGATGTTCCTAATCATAGAGAATTCTAGGCAAATGATCAGTAACTAGGTCCTTAGAACCTTTCTTATCTATAATCTCACAATCAGATTCTTAGAAAGAAGGTGCTTAAGAGTAGTGATCAGTATAAACAATTACATGAGACCCAATCAGGTAAGGTCTAAACTTTTTAAAACCAAAGATCATAACCAAGAATTCTTTCTCATTAACAATATCATTCAGTTGGCATCATTTAAAGTGTGAATAACATAATAAATGACATGGGGCTTCTTATCAACACGTTATCCTAAAACAACCCCAACAGTATAGTCAGATGCGTCACACATTAACTCAAAAGGCTTTCCCTAGGCCCGAGGATGAAGAATAGGAGAAGAGCTCAATGCTTCCTTAAGCTTAGCTAAAAGGTTGGTCAAAGGCTTAATTGTCTTACTAAAGTCCTTAATGAAACGATGATAGAAGCCGACATGTTTAAGAAAAGACGTCATCTCTTTCACAAGAGTGGGAGAAGGAAGATTAACAACCAAATTAGTCTTAGCCTTATCTACTTCAATTCCATCTCTAAAAATAATATGGCCTAAGACTATCCCTTTTTTACCATGAAATGACATTTCTCCTAATTCAAAGTTAGATTTTTCTTACTACACCTTTATAACACTTTCCTCAAACTAGATAAACAATCATCAAAGGAAGATCTAAACACAGGGAAGTCATCCATGAAAATTTGCATGCACAATTCAACTAGATCTGAGAAAATAAAAATCATGGCATCTCTGAAAAGTAGCAGGGGTGTTACAGAGTCCAAACAGCATTCTCCTAAAAGCATATGCACCAAACAGACAGGTGAAAGTAGTATTTTTCTGATCCTTAAAAGAATATATATTTGCGTATAGCCAGAATTTCCATCTAAAAAGCAGTAGAAAGATTGTCCAACCAACCTCTCTAACATAAGGTTAAGGAAGGGAAGGAGAAAGTGGTCTTTCCTATTGGCAACATTCAATTTTGTATGTTCAATGCAAACCCGCCACCCAAATTGGACTCGAATGGGAGCTAACTCATTCTTGTTACAGTAATATCGACTTTTTAGGAACAAATTGAACTGGACTAACTCACTCACTATCAGAAATGGGATAGATAATCCCACGATCTAACAACTTGAGCACTTTCTTCCTAACTACTTCCTGTAAGGTTGGGTTCAAACACCTTTAGCGGTCTCGATAGGGCTTAGCATCTTCCTCTAAATGGATTCTATGATGCACAATTGAGGAACTAACACCCTTAATATGCCCTAGGGTGCAACCTATGGCTTTCTCACTCTCTCTACGTAGGGCAATCAATTTTTCCTCTTGGTCCCGGTCTAAGTCAGAAGCATTAATCATAGGCAAGGATTCATCAGGTCCTAGAAATGAGTACTTAAGAACGTCAGAAGATGTTTCAATTTAAGAGAAGCAGGAGGGAAATAGAATCAAAAGCAGAAGCAGAAGGAATAAGACGATTAGCAGTAGGACACAAGTCACCAAATTTAAACACATCATATTGAGGCTCATCATTAAAAAGAAAAGACTCATACTCAGCGCTAAACATGTCATCAAAATAATCATCAAATACAGAATCCTCTACCTAGTTAAGATTAGAAAACTCCATATCATCAAAACTATAAGACTATCTTTGCAAATAAATGTATTCAATTCTAAGGTCATGTTACCAAAAGAAAGTTTGATAATGTCATTTCTGCAATTAATAAGAGCATTGGTAGTGGCCAAGAAAGGACACCGTAAAATAACAGGGACTTGACTAGCAGTGTTCGCTACCTTCTCAGTCTCAAGCACGATAAAGTCCACAGGGTAAATAAATTCACCCCTTCTAATTAGCATATCATCAACGACACCCCTAGGTAACCTGGTTGATCTATCAGCTAGTTAGATGGCCATTTTGGTAGTTTACAACTCATCTAACCCTAGACTCTTACATTCAATAAAGGGTATCAGATTGACACTAGCCCCTAAATTAAGCAAAGCTCTGTGAATAAGCTGGTCCTCTATGACTATGGAAATAGTAGGCAACTGATCCTTGTAATTCAATGGGATCTAGTCAGAAATGATGGACTCGCCAGATGCTAAGAAAGCATTCTTAGGGACACTAGTGGCTCTTTTGGTGGTAGACAAATCCTTCGAAAACCTAGCATACGGAGGCATCTACTAAATAGCATCGAGGAAATGAATGTTGATTTTGACTTGACAAAAGGTCTCTCTCATCTTATCAATATGAAATTGGTCTCTCTTTTTCAACCTCTAAGGGAAAGAAGGTAAAGGCTTATGAACTCTCTCTATAGAAGAAGGCGAAGGGGAATCCTTAGGAGATAAAGGCCCCACTGAATCAGTATAATCTTTCTCCTTAGTTTTCTCTTTATTAAAAGATGAATTAGAAGGTAGAGGATTAGAAGATTCACTAAGGACACCAACAGTAATATCACCTGACTTACTGGATGAACCAGTTTTAGGAAAAGAAGAGGGAGCCGAATTGTAGAAGAAATTGTAAGGGTACTTGTTGGGTTTACTAGAATTCCCTACTTGATTATCAATCTCTCGACCGGATATAGAGATATGACTGCTTTTACTTTCCTTACAGGTTCATTAGGGTTGATTCCAAAAGAAAATGAGGTATAACTCTTAGGGTTCACCTCCAGCTGACAGGAAAAGTACCTGGTTCAGTAGATGATGATGCTAATTGGAAAAATTGCTCAATCATCATCTCATCATCTTTCCAATATTAGCATTAATCATCCTCTCCGTATTATTATTAATTATTATCTCAATCTTATCAATATCAATATAACAAGGAGGCTGAACCTAATCTATAGGAGATGGAGGTCTAGGTGCATTAGGCACACCTTGAAAAGTTGGTGTTTGAAAAGCGTTGAAAGGATGAGAGATGGCCTAGGAGCTATTTCCAAGAAATAGTCCAGGCTGGAAAGTAGGGACCACAATATTCAGTCCATTACTCCAAGAAAAGTTAGAGTGATTTCTCCACCTTGGGTTATAGTAAGAAAAATGGGTCATTCTTAAGTCTTTGAAAGGCTATATTCACTTGCTCCTATCCAGTTGATAGCTGGTGAGTAAAATAAGGACATGCACTGAATGAATGATCTAAGCCCAATAGTGGAAATAGGATACCATAGAATTTTGAGAAATCTGGGGAGTTTGAATAGACAACCCCTTTAACATGTTCTCTAAAACTGCAATCTCAGACTTTAGGTGACTCACATCAAAAACAAAATGCATCCCACCCTCAACAAACCTAGAACTTAGACTGTCACCTCTATCAGTTTCCCATTGCATAGGTTTTTTAGCTAAGTCCTTAAGAAAGTCCGAAGCAGTAGTGACGCTCTTGGAAAGAAAGTCCCCCTGACACATGGACACTAACATGGTTCAGGTTTGCTGGTTAAGTCCTTCATAAACAATTTGGCACAATAGTGCTTGGTCTAAACCATGATGGGGAGACTGGGCTAACAAATTCTCAAACCTATCAAAGTATCTCCATAATGATTCACTTTCTAGTTGAACAAATTGATTAATTTCATTCCTCAACTTAACAACCTTGGCATTAGGAATATATTTTCTTAAGAACAACTTAACAAAGTCATTCCAAGAAGAAATAGAATTAGCAGCCAAGCTAATCCATCATTTAGCAGAATCTTTTAAATCAAAACGAATTAATTTCATTCATACAACATCAATGAAAATATTAGGGATATGTATCATGGAACATACTTCTTTAAATTCCCTCAAAAACAAATACGCATCCTCTAAATCTATAAATTTAGGGAGCATTTGAATGTAATGAGGTTTAGAACTCAAAGGTCACATTAGGTCCTAGGTCAGACATATTAAAACATGATGATAAAGTGGTTCTAGGAGGATAGAAAATATCGCTCAAGATCTTTCTTGTGCCATTTCTTTCATTTCAAGCTTATGCTTGAGTTCAAGTTTGGGTTCCAATTCAGGGTCGGTTTCACTCCTAACAAGTCTTTTGCTCTCAAGGTTTTTAACCCAACCAGTCATGCAAAGCCCACACCCTCAGAAAAGTGTTTTTAGTCTTCTTCTTTTTTTGGTTCTTTTGGTTTCTTAATTTTTTGGGATTTTGATTTTTTTCTTCTTTTTGCACACAAAAGAAAAACAGAAAAGTAAACTAATGCTAAAATAAACAAAAACATAAAATACATAATAAGCTAAAACAAAACAAAAAAAATAAAGCAAAACCTGCACAAGCAAAAGCTAAAAATAAAATTAAAACAGAAAGTGAAACTCCAAAATCAAAATACTATATTCAAAAAATTCAGCACAATCATAAGGAATAAGAATTTTTTTTTTCCAAATTTTCTTTGTCCCAAAACAATGTAGAAAATTCAGAATAGAAAATTATTTTTGAAAATTACTGAAAATTCACCTAGACTCTAAAAATCCATTCAAATCTACGAAAAGTATCATAACAGTAAAATGAGCACCAAATTAGCACCAAAAATCCAAACAAAAATTGAAAATCCAAACAAGCCTGTACAATTGATTTTTTTGTCAGTTCTAGTTCTGTCCCTGCATTGTTCACAGTGAAACTGTTAGTTCTGTTTTTTTTCAATAAAAAATCAAAATACCAAATCTAATAAAAAATAAAACATAAAAGAAATTTAAACTAAGCTAAAACAACTAAAATTAAACAAACAAAAAATCAATAATCAAAAAGTATGAAATGAAATGAAAAAGACTTAGCTGACTAAACTATGACTCAACGTAATATAATTTCATAAATTCATCCCCGGTATGGTGCCAAAAACTTGTTATGATTTTTATAAAGATTAATTTTAACCACAAGTGTACGATTTATCGTTGCAATACTTGAGGTGTCGATCCATGGGGATGGATCGTGAAATTAGATTACCAACATTAAAGCTTAAGGCCAAATTAAACAGAGGCAAAGCCAAATTATTCTACCAAATAGATCAAGAAAATAAATGACTAAAAAGGAAGAACTACAAATGAAGTTAGCAAACACTACTCTAATTTGTAATAATTAGCTCACCAAAATAAGAATTACTAACCAAAATCCAAAGAAAAGACCAAATCACAAAATACTTAGCCTTGTTTACTTATTAAGCTAGAATACTCGATTAGGAAACAAGTGCTTATCACTGAACCAGAGCAAAATGAGAATAGGGGATTAGAACAGAGGAACCGAACCTAGAGATCAGCAGGGCAAATTCGAACCAAATTGTTTGTAGTATCCAATATTATTGAAATAAAACTCAGTCGAATACAATGCAATCAACCTGATTACTCAGTTTAAGAATGCAAACTATTAGAAATTGCAAAAAGATGGAAATGAGAAGAAGACCTTTAAAAAAAAAAAAAACAGAAAGAATTACCACCCTTCACTACTCTGCAGCCTTAGTTATATCCAAAATCATGACTCAGCTCTTAATTGCTTCCATTACTCTCGAGTTTAAATCCTAAAACTGCTAAGAGATGAACAATTTGCCTTCAATGGAGGCTTTACTTGTCTATTTTAATGAGATAGTAAGGGGAAAGAGACACATGAGATGACGATAATAATGGGATTGACAATGATTATTGTGAGGATTACATAATAAGAGAGAGAGAAAATCAAATGAAGCAAAGGTATGAGTTAGGTTGGTGAGACGCTGGGCTCATTTGGGCCCTATGGAGCAATTGGAGCACTGGCTTGAAGAAGAGAGAGATTGAGAGGATGGGGGAAACCTGGGCAGTAAATGGACTTGGGTCGCGACAGGTGGGGGAGATGAATGCCAGTCATGTGCTTTGCACGTGCTTGCTAAGTGAAGATGGGAGAGGGGTTGGAGTCGAATTGAATGGACCATTGGGTAAGCACAAAATGGGCCGCTGGCCCTGCAACTAGCCCTCAGGTCTGGGGCTACGCAAGGCTTGCTTTTTTTTTTTTCTCTTTCCTTTTTCCTTATCCAACCTTCGAGCAAATTATTTAGTTTTTCTTTAATTTTTTCCATTCCTAAAAAATGAACAAAAATACATTAAAATCCTAATTAAATTATTTATTTTGAGCAAATGTTAGATAACAAAAGGATATAAAATATAATAATTTTGGTTTTAACAACATGGGATCCAAGCAAGATTCATGACTATTGCTAGACCTTAAACGAATGGGCAAGCAAAGTCCACTAACAAGCAAATCTTGAGTGGGCTCAAGAAAAGGATACATGATGCAATCCTCCTATCGATACTCTAGTTTATTAAAGTGCTATAAGAGAGGCTTCTTTCATGCTTGTCTATGACTTTGAATTCATGCTCTTAGTAGAGGTCGTCATCTAAATTCGTTGAGTAACTGCCTTATAAGAGGACCTCAACAACAAGGCACTGAGGGAAGCACTTGACTTGCTAACCATGGTGAGGAGCGATGCTTACCTCAAGGAGTAAATAGACAAAATTAGGATGACTCGGTTCCACAACTGTAAGGTCAAGAAGAGACTGCTAAAGAAAGGTGATTTGGTCCTAAGGAAGATAGAAGCTATAAAAAATGGAGCAATCTAAGGGAAGCTCAATCCCAATTGGGAAGGTCTATACATGAACATGGAGGAAGTGAGCCCTGGGACATATCAACTCACAACGCTTAAAGGAAATGGAATACTAAGAACCTGATACTTCGACAACCTTAGAGGTACTACATATGATGTAGGGGAAGAGTAGTACATTTTGTTTACATAAAAGAAGAGCCTGTTTCATCATAGTATGATGACTGTATGTTTAGTTAGCCCCTAATTTTATCAGTTATGAATTTTAATGGATGATCATTTCCTTGTATTCATTTCTTGATTGTTTACCATCATGTTGGGGACTAAGGGGCTTAGAATGAGATGATGAATCTAACCAGTTGATAAAACTTAACAACAAACCCAGCTGGGCATTAGGAACGATAAGATGTCGTCCTTGCAACTAAACTTATCCTATCCTTTTAGGGAAGGGATTAACCTACCACGGTGGTTTGATTAAATGATACGTTGATGCAAGGATCAGTTTGTTTGGCTAATGTCCGGACTCATCTAGTGCATGGCGTGGTAGGCAACGGGAATGATAAGATGTCAGCCATGTAACCGAACTTATCCTACCCCCGCAAGGAAGGAGTCTATGCAAGCATGGTAGTTTGGTTAAATGATGCACTGATAGAAGGATCAACTCGTTCAAATGATGTACGGGCTCATACTATGAATGTCATGGTAGGCAACGGGATTAATAGGGCATCAGCCTTGCAATAGAACTCGACCCACCCCCTCAAGGAAGAGGTCTAACCAAGCATGACCGTTTGGTTAAATGATATGCTAACACAAGGATCATCGTGTTCGACTAATGTATAGACTATCTCATGAATTTCGTGGTAGGCAATGGGAACGATACGACGTCAACCTTGTAACTGAAGTCGTCCTGCCCCCTTAAGAAGGGGTCTAAGAAAATGTAAAAACCTGGGTAAACGACACGCTGATGTAAGGATTAGTTCATTCGATTGATGCTCAGACTCATCACATGAATGTAGCTCAATCCTTTGCCCCACTACCCCTTTAGCCCCTAGAGGATAAGTAGTGGGTATACGGCTAAGACATGCTTGGATTATCAAGACTCCCTCCACAATGATAAGGGTAATGCCTCTTTTAGTGCTAAGGGGCTAGGAAGCCTTTGGATCATTAGGTTAATTTGCCAAGCAAACAACTAAGGCAAGAACATATTATACAAATGAGAAGCATAGAGATACACCATAGAGTATCGACTAAGCACATGAAATGACTACGCACACTGAGCAAAATAAAGTGTCATAACACATGCTCTCACATACGAACTAAGCAAAGAAAGAAAACCGCAAGTTTGAGAAAAGTCTAAAGTCTAAAACTCTAAAGAATAGAGGGCTTAATGGAGAAGGCATTGAACTTGGATTTCATCTTCTCTTTCATTATCTTCCATTTTTTTCAGTTATGAATAACCTGCGGGAATAATTATATACATGAGATGAACGACCTCAAGATAATCTATGAGAAAAAGCATATTCTGCTCGTCTGTTCAATTTAGCAACGATGAGCTTTAAGGGGCTACTCAGTCAATTTCATCATGTGGTTGTAACAGTAGTAGAGCTGGCCTTGTCCAATTTGACCAACGATGATGCCGAGCCAGAGAGACTTTAATTTAGCCATAGTGACCTCTTCGATTCAACCAAGATGAAGCCAAGTCAGAGATCTTCAATTTGACAGTGATGACCTATCCAATTTGGCCATGACAAAGTAGAGACAGAGAGTCTTCAATTTGGACGCAATGGCTTCTTTGATTCGGCCATGATGAAGCTGAGTTAGAGAGTCTTCAATTTGGCCATGTCCGCCTCTCTAATTTGGTCATAATGAAGTTGAATCAAAGAGTCTTGAATTTAGCTGCTATGGTCTCTACGATTTGGCCATGATGTAGTCCAGTCAGAGAGTCTTCAATTCGGCCATTATGAAGCTAAGTTGGAGAGTGTTCAATTTGGCTAATGCAAGTTGAAGAGTCTTCAATTCATTCACGGTGACCCCTTCGTTTCATCCCTAACAAAGCCGAGTTGGAGAGTTATCAATTGGCTACAACAATGCCGAGTCAGACGGTTATCCTTCATCCAACGGCTAGCATTAGATATGTTACCAGTATACATATAAATAAAAGGAAAAGGAAAAAAGAAAAGATGAAGATGGCGTGATTGAGTGAGGTCAATTGAATGGACAGGAGGGTCATCCTCTTTATATTCAGCCTAGCTAAATGGAGAAAAAGATGTCCTCCTCCCTCTTTGGCTTACTTAGATAAATAGAGGGAGGGGGTCCTCACACATTTGTGTTTGACCTAGCTGAATGGAGGAGGTAGTCCTCCTTCCTCTATTTTGCCTAGTTGAAGGGGAAGTGGAGGAATCCTCCCCTCAAATTCGGCTTAATCAAACTAGAAGGGAAGATATGCTCCCCTTAATTTAGTTTAGCCTAATTGGGAGGCAAGGGATCTTTCCTCCATACCATTGATGGAACAGGAAGATATCTTTACATGTAAGCCCGATTGAAGCCAATAGGCTTGGACATTTGCCCACCTTTGGATAGAAATGAGCAAGGCAAAGATACTTATGTAAAAAACCTATGGATGGGTTACACAAAGGAATCCATTAACAAAAATGCATGACAAGCAAAAGGAGAAAACATGAAAAGTTCTGTAAATTACTATGTACAAAAGGTGCAAGAATGCTAAACACAATAAGCAACAATTCATTGCTATTAAGTTTTGGGTATAATGCAATCGACACAACATGATAAGCTGAAACCACACTGATACGGCAAGAATGCCTGCTTCAAGAATGAAATAAGAAAGAACTCCAAACGATGCTAAGTTACATTGTCTTTCGATGACCAACACAAGGAAACAAATTATTAAACACGATTTGAGTCTACGAGAAGCTAAGCTAGATCAGGTATGTGATGACAAGAACGCGCCGTCAATTCTTTCCATGAAGGCCTAGTTTTCGGCCAAGAGTTGGTGAACTTCCATTTTAGTTGCCCTCGTCACTACTGTCCTTTCCTTTGAGCAGAATTTTCCTCCGTACTAATGAAGGGGTGCTTCACGCACTCAAATCTGGAGCCTCAGCTATGTGAGTCTAGACTAACAAATCGTGAAGGACATCCAACGATGCTTTGAACTCACCCCATTTGTGACCCTCGATGGCTAGGGCAATCCTAACATGATGTTCTCATTGATAATCCTAAAGTGAAGAGCATCCTGTAAAATGAAGTTATTGAACATTCTGCAGACAAGCGTAGGATCCTTCACCCAACAGTAACCTCCTCTGTGCTTAGCCTGTTAAAGCGAGGGTAAACTCTTTGATAATTAGCTGCAAGAGGCCTAGGTGAAGAAGAATCCATTCTCATCGAATTTGAAAGGGAAAACACTGAAGGATTCACATCACAGCTCCTTACTTCACCGCTGTTGATACCCTTCGCACTCGAAAATAGTGTCAATCATCATTTCATCAGATGACTTCTGTAGATGTTCGAATAAGATATGAAGGGCTAAATGACTAAGATATTTAGGAACCCAATGGGAGACTGACGCATGGTACAGACCAAGTTAATAGAAGTCAAACGTTGACCAGAAGAGAAGAAAAGGAAAATAGGAGCGGTATAATGGTCATTTGATCCCAAGACTAGCAATTACCATTTTACCCATGGGTTTTAACCCTAAGGCTATAAATACCCTAAGGTTTACCCTTTTAAGGAATCTTTTCACTATTTATGAGTGGACATCCTAACCTCACATACCCAAATATAAGAAATTCTCTATACTCTCTCTCTCCTTTTCACCTTATCTTACTTTGACACTGACTTGAGCGTTGGACGAGCCTTCCTCGAAAAAAAACACATGGGATTGACCTTTGTGCAAGTTATCATAGAGAAAACATGTCAGAAAACATGTCAACTCCACCAGCTAAGCAACATGTCAACCTAATGTAAGTCCGAGCTTTACCCCCACTCATCTATGTTTCTTCCAGAAACAATTTCAATTTATTTTTACCATTTTGATCAATTTTGTTTGTTAATTCACCTCATAATTGTTAGGGGTGTTTGGTAACAATAAATTTTTGGAGCAAAATTGTTGTTTGAGGAGTGTTTTAACTGTTTTGATCGAATCAAACAGTTAAATAGGTATTTGGTAAGCAGTTGCTTGGCCCCAAACAACTCTTTTTGAAAAGACTATTTTCGTTAGCCATCTTAATTAGCTTTTTGTAGAAATGACATATTTACCGAAGAGTTTAAATAAATTGCACTACATACCACTAAATCATA
>NCQV01108391.1:4141-18822 GCA_002740545.1 Lophocereus schottii | reverse complement strand
TATAATAATTTAATCGACATTTTTTTCGACTAAAATAATACATTCGACACATCACTAAAATTATTTCAACAGTTTGGATCGAAATTTTATTATCAAATAGAAAATATTAAAATAGGCTCAAATTTAGATTTTGAGCTTGATATTTTTTCATTTGGTTAACATACTTTTCCACAACAATAACTCAATTAATATTTTTCGCCCCTTAAATAGTACACTCAATATTTTTCACCACTAGAACAATTTCAATGGAATGGATCGAAATTTGATCATCGGATAGGAAAGATTAAAATAGGCTCAAATTCATATTTTGAACACGATATTCCTTCATTTGGTCAACATTTTCCTCCGCCACGACAATTCAATTGACATTTTTTATCGCTTAAACAGTTCAATTGATGTTTTTTGTCATTAAAATAATTTCAACTGTTTAGATCAAAACTTGATTTTCCGAGAGGAACTATTGAAAAAAACTCAAATATGAAGTTTTAAGTTTAAAACTCCTTCATTTGGTCAACCTTTAACTCAACTACAATTATTCAGTCAATATTTCTCGCCATTAAAGCAATTCAACTGATATTTTCAACTTTTCATGGAAAATTATTTATCTTGTATCAAATAACGGAAAATGTGACATGAAAATCAATTTTCCTTGGAAAACCATTTTTCATAAAAAATGATTTTTCGAAAAAACCATTTTCCTTCCAACCAAACATTACCTAAAAGGGAATCATTTTTAATATAAGTAATATCCATCTTCACATAATTCATTGCATCTGTTTTACAAATGAACTATCCACCTTAAAAGGGGGGAATCTTAAACCTAACTAGGTACTGCAGCTTGAAGGAAGTCCCAACCAACCCAATCGTGATTTCCTTCCTTTTAACCGAGCCCGCCACTCACACAGCAGCTCAACGCACCATTTTCGAGATTTCTAACCAAATCAGTCATGCAAATCCCGCATCCTCATAAAAATATTTATTTTTGGTCTTTTTCATTTTCAAATTTTTTCTTGGATTTTGATTTTTCTAATATTTCCTTCTTCTTCTTCTTTTTGCCCAAGAAAAAACAAAAATAGAAAGTAAACTAATCCTAGGAACAAAATAAAAATAGAAAACTAAGACAAACAAAAAGAAAACCGAAATAAACTAAACATAAACAAGTAAAATCGAAAAATAAGATTAAAATAAAAAATCAAACTTCCAAAATCAGAATCCTAGACACTGAAAATTGAACACAATCACAAGGAACATGAACATATTTTTTTCAATTTTTTTCTATCGCTGAACAATGCAGAAATTTCAAACATAAAATTATTTCTAAAAATTATAGAAAGTTCCAAAAATATCCTAAAAATCACACAAAAATTCAGCTATACTCTAAAAATCATGGATAATCCACTAAAAATATTAGATGAGAAAACTTCACAGCAGAACTACTCCAAATAATTCAGACAGAATCTAAAAAATATGAAAAACTGCACTGGAATTATTTTCCCCTTTTTCATTCCCGCACCTCATAATCATATCAGAATTATTAGTACTGTTTTTTCCAGTATCAAAATAATCACTAAAACTCGAGGCTAAATTGACCACAAACAAAAATAAAATCAAAATACTAACTCAAATAAAAAGTCGAAAACAAAGAAATCTAAACTAAACGAAGACTAAACTAACACACACAAAATCAATAATAAAAAACAAGAAATGAAAACAGAACCAACTCAAACAACTCAACTACGACTCCACGCAATCTAATCTCACAAACTCATCCCCGACGATGGTGCCAAAAAAAACCTATTGTGAAATCCACACTCATACCGTTTATCACAGTAGCAATTACGGGTGCTATCCTCAAGGATGAATCATGAAAATTAAGTCACTAACTATTCTAAAAATAAAAGGGCATTTCTTATTGAATTCTCTTAATTTTAATTTCTAAAGTAATAGTACCAAAATTGGAGAAACTATATACCATCACAAAGCTATCTCAAAATCTGAAAGAAATAGAGAACAGAGATAAATTTGATATTAATTGAGATGATATCCTGGGTTGCTCAAATCCAAATGCAAAGAAAAGCAGGGGTCACTGTCACTTGAAGCCGAGAATCCAAAATCAAACATAAGATTGGAGAAGAAGCACCTTGAACCAGAGCATAAACCAGAGGCATTCAAACCAGATTCATGGAATTTTAACTTAAAATATCAAGACTTCACTATAACAAAACTCAAATCATTTAAATTTCGAGAGCCCTAAAATTGAATCTGAAACAGGCCAACTGCATGGGAGCATGGAGCTGAGCCCATTTTGCTTCTCTTCTCTTTTTTTCTTCTTTTATCCAACTTGACCCACATTAACTTTCATTTGAGCAAATTCTTTATTGTTTTTCCTACATTACACAATTCCTACAAAATAAACAAAAATATGTTAGAATCTAATTTAAACATATATTTGGAGAAAATATTAGAAAATAAAAGGGTATAAAATAATGTAATTTCATATTGAACATGCACGCGCACACACACACACACGCACACACACAAACACACAAAAACACACAAATATATATATAGATAGAAACTGGAAGGAGTAGGAGAGAAGCTTAGACTTACTTTTAGCTTTAGCTTAGCTAGCGAGACTAACATATATTCTCTTCAACAGCCTACACGAAGGTCCACCAGGATGCTTTTTTCCAAGGAAGATCCCTCCTACGCTCAAGTCAGTCTCAGGGTAAGATAAGTTTAAAAGACGAGAGAAACGGAATAGAGAATTTTCTATGTTTGGCTATATGAGTTTAAGATGTTAGAACATGAGTAGTGCCCAAAAGATCCTCCAAAAGGGTGTAACTTGGGATATTTATAACTTTAGAGTTAGCAACCAACAGTAAAACGGTGATTGCCCAGTCTAGGAGCAAAATGACCATTATACCCCTCCTACTTCCCTATTATTCCTTTGTGGTCAACCCTTGACTTCTATTGACTTGGTCTATGCTATATGTCACCCTCCAATTGGGGAGTCCTAAATATCCCATCATTTAGCTCCTCGATCACATCTTATCGGAATGCTTCGCAAGGTGTTCGTGTAAGATGTCGATTTATTCGATTCCACCCTTCAAAGAGGTATAAGTAGATTCACCACTGCCATTCAAGGTTTGCTACATTCGCAGGTACTTAATATCAAAGCACATATTTCCTTTTCTCGGTAGTGAAGGGGATGCTAGGTTTATCCCGTCGTGGTTCGATTTCGGGAAACTTCATAGGGATCCCTTAATCCCTTCGCCTAGGCCTCTTCCACTATGCTGGTCGTCGCTCTGCCCTTGCTCTACGAAGACTAGAGTGGAGTGTTATACCTACAATGGGGGTTCCCATGATCATTTAGTACATCTTCTACACTTCCGTCCATCATAAGGCAATTCGCTTCAAGATCGTTTCGCCCATCGTGGCTCAAGATCTAACCAAGGCTTGGGAGAGTTTTACTGGAAAAGTTTTGAGATATGGTTGGATGCAAATGGTGATCGAATAGTTCAGTGTCACAAGTAAAAGGTGGGTGTTTATGTCCCTGTTGATCATGACTAGGGTTGTTTATTATTCGGTCCAGTACTGGACCGACCCGAAAACCGGTTCGGATCGCACCGGACCGAGACCATTCGGTCTGGTCCTCAGTCTTGCAACTTTTCATTTTCGGTCTTCGGTCCAGTCCCGGTCCAGACTGAAGGACCGATGGACCAGACCGGTGGGCCGGTTCAATATTAAAGGTTGAGCCTCCTTTCTGCTTCTGCTCCCTTCTTCAATTCTTCGTTCTTCTTCGATCTTCACTTCTCCTGGGTCCTGGCCCTTCGCAAATCGCCACCACCCCCACCAACTACCCTTCTTCGCAATCGCCGGTTGCCACCACCAGTTCCCCTTCTTCCCTTCAGCCTTCAATCCTTCATCTTCATCGCCACACGGTCCAGATCTAGAGCGACTCTCTCTAGGCTCGCACGGCTAGTCTTCGGCTCAACGAATCTTCCCTGTAGTAACTCTGGTCTCGACCGACGACCACCCACGCAGCAGTCAAACGCCTAAGCCCCAAAGTCTCAGCAGCTCCAGTCTCGTACGGTATTCTCACTCTCCTTCACTTCTGCTTTTCTAGGGTTTTTCGATTTTGTGAGTTTGTTCTAGGGTGTTGTGAATTTGATTTGGTTAGTGGCTTCTAGCAGCGTATCCCTGGATCTATCTTTGTTCTTCCTTCATTTGTGATTCAGTGTTGCAAGTTACTGCCATGGCTGCCAATTTCTGGGCCTCTTCTCACTGGCAAATAATTTAGGGATTTTAATTTGCGTTTATAGGGTTTTTCGATTTTTTGAATTTGTTCTAGGGTTTTGTGAATTTGATTTGGTTAATGACTTTCTCTCCTCTTTCCCTTTCATTCATTCGTGTGTTTGTTGGATAGGGTTCTTGACCTTGAGATTGAATCCAGCGACACCATTGACAATATCAAAGCTAAGATTCAAGACAAGGTCACAAGCTAATGCCCCAACAAAATCTCATTTTGTGATCAATCTTTGATTTTTCTTTAACTATAATGTTGTGGGTAGAGATCAAAATTTAATTTTGATTTCCAGTGGATCTTCAGATGCCATTTTCATATGGGTAATTGAAGTTTGGAGTAGCTGAAATATAAGGGCTTGAATTTACATTTCAATTTGCGAAATGAGATTAAGGGTCTTAGCTTCAGAATGAAAATCGAATCTGCGAATACGATTTTGTTGCCTGAGGACCAGTCTGGAGTCAGTCCGGTCCGGTCCGGTCCGCTCCAGGACCGACTCCAGACCGGTCCGGCCCTCGGTCCAAGGTTTGGCAAGTTTTCAGTTTTCGGTCCAGCCGGTCCGATCCGGTCCTAGACCGATGAACACCCCTAATCATGACGCCACTGAGAGCTCAAGCTCATCAACATTTCCTCTCCCCTTTTTCGGAGGCATCTCTCTAAAAGAAGGGAAGAGATCCTTGCTGAAGGAGAATAGGACGACCCTTCCTATGGAGAGAGAGGTAGCCCCTTCAGGGAAGAATCAAGTCTTTCCCCTGAATGAAAATGGCCTCTTCTGAAGCAAAAGGGTGTGCTATGGCCTGTGGGTGGAGATACGCCCCTTATCTATTGAATGGAAAAGACTCATTCCTAAAGAGAAGAAAGAACTTCCTCCAGCTAAAAAGAAGCTTGGCTTGACTTTCGGGCCTTGATGTTGTATCATTGATGGCTGTTTGCTATCAATCCAAGCTGGTATATCTTAGCTTGCTTAGCATATTTCTTCCTTTTCCTAGTGGGCCTCTTTGTCACATTGGATGTGAACCTAGGCTTTAGCATTGTTGCTTTTGCATTATGTACCTAAATGCTTTCGAATCAATTAATCTTTTCATTTTGCCAACTCAATTTCATTTGTACTTCTTAGGTATCATAATTTGTGGCTCTTTCATTCTTCAAGCAGGCATTCTTGCTGCATTAGTGTAGTGCTGGCTTATAATTTTATCGTCAATTACCTTGTACCCTAAATTCAATATCAATGAATTACCGTTTATTGCCTTAAGCATTCTTATGCCTCATATAAATCGTAATCTTCAAACTTCTCATGCTTTAACCTTTTACATGTCACATTCTTTTCTCAATGGATTTCTTTGTATAACCCATCCATAGGAGTTTATGTAAAGTCTCTTTGCCTTGCTCATTGTTATCCAAATGTGGGCAAATGTCCACATCATTTGGCTTCGGTCAAGCTTGCTCATAAAGATGTATTCTCGTTTAATCAACGGGATGGATGGAAGAACCCCTCCCGTCCCGCTTAACCAAATTGAGGAGAGCACCTCTCCCCTTCCAATTTGGTCAGGCCGAATTTGAGGAGAAGATTCCTTCCTGTCCCATTCTGCTATGCCGATTAGAGAAGGGATGACCCACTCCTACCATTTGACTGTGTCGAATAGAGAGGATAGAGGACTTCCTCTTTTCCATCCAGCTAGGCCGAACAAAGAAGGGGAAGCCTTCCTCTCTCCATCCAACTAGGCTAAATAGAAAAGAGGAAGTCTTCCTCTCTCTCTCTATTCAACTAGGTCGAATAGAGAGAGGGGGACATGCTCTTCTCCATTCGGCTAGGCCAAATAGAAAGGAGGGAGGTCTTCCTCTCTCCATTTAGCCAGCCTCGCTCAGGTATGCCATCTTCATCTTTTCTTCTTTTTTTCTTTCTTTTTGTTTCTGTGCCTAATAGAATCATATTTGAAGCTAGCTATTAGATAAACACCAACTCTCTGGCTCAATGTCGTCGTGGCCGAATTGGAGAGGCCACTCCGGTCGAATTAAAGACTATTGACTCAGCTTCATCATGCTCGAATCGGGGAGATCACTGCGGCTGAGTCAGAGAATGAGATCATCATGGCTGAATCAAAGGCTCTCTAACTCAACTTCATTATGGGTAAGTCGAAGAGTTCACTATGGTTGAATTAAAGACTCTCAAACACGGCTTTCTCTTTGCCGAATTAGAGAGGCTGCCGTGGCTGAATCAAAGAGGCTGTCATGGCTAAATTGAAGACTCTCCGACTCGGATTCATCACGGCCAAATCAGAGCAATCACCGTGATAGAATTGAAGATTGTCCAACTCAGCTTTGTCATATCAAAATTGGAGAGGTTGCTACAGTTGAATCAAAGACTCTTAGACTCGACTTCATGATGACCAAATCAAAGAGGTTAGCGTGACCGAATAGAAGACTCTTCAACTAAGTTTTATCATGGCTAAATCAGAGTGGTCACCGTGATCGTATTGAAAACTCTCCAACTTGACTTTGTTATGGCCGAATTGGATAGGTCACCATGGTGAATCAAAGACTCTTTGACTCCTCTTTGCCATAGCCAAATCAAGAGGTCACCGCTGCCGAATTGAAGGCTTTCTAACTTGGCTTTGCCATGACTGAATCAGAGGTTATTGACTTGGCTTTGTCATGGCCGACTCTGAGAGGTCATCGTTGGCAAAATCGAAGATTTTCTAACTAAGCTTCATCATGGGCAAATCAGAGTAGTTGCTGCGACAAAATTGAAGACTCTCCATCTCGGCTTCGTCATAGCCGAATCGGAGAGATTATTGGGGTTGAACTAAAGAATCTCAAACTCAGCTTAGCTACAGCGGAATCAGAGATGCCGTCGTGGCTAAATTGCAAACTCTCCAACTGGACTTCGTCGTTGCCGAATTGGAGGAGGCCGACTCTACTACCCGTTACGGCTAAATGGAGAAATTGAATAGGTCGCGCCTCGCGTCTCATCGTTACCGAATGAAAGAGTTGAGCAAAATTACTCATTTTTTTGATTGCTCATCTTGAATCCATTCGTCTTATGGTTGGGCATATAATTGTTCTAGAAGGTTGTTCATAACCAAGTAAATAGAAGATAATGATCAAGAAGATGGAACTGAAGTTCAATGCTTCCCGACTGAGCACTCTGTTCTTTAGACTTTTAGACTTTTATCAAACTTGTTTTCTGTTTTTTTTTTTCCCTTTCTTCGTAGGTGAGAGCCTGTGTTATGATACTTTATTTTGCTTGGTGTGCATGGTCACTTCATATGCTTGGTCATACACTTAATGGTGCATCTCTATGCTTCTTGCTTGTACAATAAGCTCTTACCTTTGTTATTTATATAGCTAATTGACCTGAGGGTCCAAATGCTTCCTAGCCCCTTAGGGCTAAAAGAAGTATTGCCCTTTTCATCGTAAAGGGAGTCTTAACAACTTAAGTGTTTCTTAGCCACATACCTACTCCTTAGCCCCTAAGGGCTAAAGGTGTAGTGGGATAAAGGATTGGGTTACATTCGTATGCTGAGTTTGGACATCAACGAATGAGTTGATTGTTGCATCAGTTTATCATTCAACCAAACCTTTTATGTTCAGTTGGACCCCTTCCATAAAGGAGTAGGACGAGCTCAGTTACAAAGCCAACGTCCTATCTCTCGCTTGCCTAGAACGACAGTCAATAGACCCCTTCTTTGAGGAGTAGGATGATTTCATTTGTTGGGCTAACGTTTTATCGTTCCCATTTCCTACCATGACATTCATGGGTTAGGTTCAGGCACTAGCCGAATGAGTTGATCCTTACATCAGCTTATCGTTTAATCAAACTACCGCACTTGGTTAGACCCCTTCCTTAAGGGGGTAGGACAAATTTGGTTGTAAGGCTGACGTCTTATCGTTCTTATTGCTACCATTGCACTAATGGAATAGGTCTGGACACTAGCTGAATGAGTTAATTCTTGTATCAGTTTATCATTTAACCAAATTATCGTGCTTGATTAGACTCCTTCCTTACAGGGGGTAGGATAAATCTGGTTGTAAGGCTGATGTCTTATCATTCCCAATTTCTATCATGACATTTGTGGGATGAATCGGGCCATCAGCTAGTTTAGCTAATACTTACATCAGCATGTCTAAATTGCTAGTCAGGTTTATCGTTAAGCTTTATTGCTTGGTTAGACTTATCATCTCATTTTAAACCCCTTTGCCCCTAAACTTGATGAAAAACCATCAAGAAATGAATTCAAAGAAAAGATCATTCATTGAAATTTATAAGCGATAGAATCGAGGGCCACCTAAATATAAAACTGATATGCTATAATAAACAAGCCTCTCTTTTATGTAAATGGCCTGGGTGACTCCCTTACATCATAGGTAGTACCTCCTAAGGTTGTCAGAGTGCCATGTTCTTGGTAACCCTCTCGTTGAAGAGTTGTAAGTCAAAATGTCATGGGGTACACTTCCTCAATGATAATGTATGGGTCTTCCCAATTAGAAGTGAGCTTTCCTTGGATTGTTCCCTTTTCGGTAGATTTCATCTTCCTTAGGACCAAATCACCATCCATGCTCTTCCATTAAGGTAGAGAGTACCACAATTGTGTCTGTGGCTACCTTCTTTCTAGACCTGTTTTGCTAGGATGTTCACTCAAGAGAGGTTCTTAATTGCTTCCTAAGGACTTCAGACTTATGTAATGGCACTCCCTTGTCATTTTTGATCTCCATAAAATTTCCTCACCTTATCGTCATCCAGTTAAAACTCAATGAGTAAGAGGTAATGTGCCACTACTGCTTTGATGATGTTAAGGATTGGAAGTCCTAGGATGACATTATATGCCACTACGGGAAGTCCTAGGATGTCCACAATAAGAAAGTTTGTCTTTATAGTTCATGAGTTTGCCCCCTGAACCCCATAATGGAAGTTTCAACTACTTCTAAATCTTTCTCATTGTAATGCAATTTTTTAGACATTCAAGAGTGATGATGTTGACAGAACTTCCCGTATCCACAACTATTCGAAGCGCCATGGTGGTTGAGATCTTAAGTTATCTCACCAAGGTGTCATTGTGAGAGGTTTGCAAGGGACGCATATCTTTGGAATCAAATGCCATAATTGGTCCTATAAGTGGCTTCAGCTTCCTCACAGCTATAACCTGGCTGACCTTTCAGATTTGGGCTTTTTGATACCCCTGCGTTTAATTATTTGTCATCAACCCCTCCAATGATGATTGCTATTCCCTCCATACTACGACCGGCATCATTGTCTCTCTTTCCTTTTAGATTGCGATGATTGCAATCTTCTTTATTACTGCTCATCAGGAAGGTATTAAGTTGCCTCAGGTCACCTATCTCCTGGAAGGATTTTTTTGAGTTTGCGATGTTTGGAGATGGTGTGCCCAAAATCCTCATGATACCTATAGTACTTGTTCTCGTTTCTAAACTTGGCTGGAGTTTTAATAGACTCTAGTTGCCTTGATCTGTATGAGAATGCTCTTAGGGCTGGTGTGGAAATGCCCAACCTTTTCCTCATCCTTCCTTGGACACTTATCCGACTAAGAGCCCTTCTCTTCTTCTCCTCTCTTTTGAGTATTTTGTTGGACAAAGCTATCCCTAACACATGTCTCTGTGGCCTGTATAAAGTCTATATCCCTTCTTTAGGCTTCTACCAATGTTATTACTTTAGTTGATGTACTTTAAGAAAGAAAAACTTTTAACCTTCTTGGGAGCAATTCGTTGAGTAAAGCAATGTAAGCAATCCTGTACTGTAAATCTGGGATCAGGACGGCTTCACAATTAAACCTCATCACGTACTCCTTCAAGTCCTCCCCTTTAGCCTACCAGATCTTAGCAAGGTTACTAGTTTTTCACTTTCTCTTGCTTGATATAGAGTAAGCACAACACAGCTCATCCAACTAAAGGAAGGAAGCAATGCTCCTATTAGAAGACCATTAAACCAATTTAATGGAATCCCCTTTACCGTGGTTGGAAAGTAACACCAACAAGTTGCATCATCAACATCTTGTACATTTATCTATGTGTTATAAACATTCAGATGATCATCAGGATCAGTAGTTCCTTCAAACGGGTTAATGGTCAGCATCTTGACTTTTTTGGGTTGTGGTCCCTCCATAATCTCCCTACTAAAGGGAGTCAAGAAGGAAGGTAAAGACCCTCTTTCTGAGGAACCCTCAGTCCATAGTACAAATGTCTTAGGGTGGCCAAACTCAACAAATGAGGCTCAGTTATAGTGTTTGGATGATTTCCCTTGCTTCTGACCCCCCTATTAGCCTTGGTCATTCGGAGAGAGGCCGAGTGCTTCAGGGTAATCGAGTTCTTGTCTGGGCCCTTTTGATAAACATGGCTGGTGAGGGATCTGTCACAAGTCCCCTAAACTCCCTAACTCAAAGAAACAGGGCCATGAGGACCCCTCCTACTCCCTATACCACCCGACACCCTTACTTTTAGATACATAGGGTTTTGTGACAGATCAAGAGGGAGTGATGCTATTATGAGCTTTCGGAAGAGCTTGCTAGGTTTCAATGATCTTCCTAGCATCTTTGTCGTGCAAGGTGCTTAGTTCCCCTTTGGTGCATTGGTTCCGATTCTACTGGTATAGAGGAGTGTATATAGGAGCCAAATCATACTCAAATTCATTAATGAGCTCTGGTTCACAATCGGGTGCCTTCACCTTCTCACATATGCCTCGAATCATCATTTCCTACACTTGTTGAAGTGCTTCCCCTAATTGCTCGAGGGTGATAAACAGTTGAACGGAAGGAAAATCTATCGAGTTCACATGAACTGTGAGTTGGCAAGTCGTTATCCTTGTCGAGTCCTCACCCATCCTGCATCTACACTTCTCTCCTTGCTTTAATGCTTTAGACTGAGTTTCAGCCATTTGGTTGAGACTTTCCCATAGACGGCACCAACGTGCTTCAAAAGAAACTAAAAGGAGTGAGAGAGATGCTCAAACTTACTTTCAGTTGACTTACTGCTTAGTTGGTAGAGCTGATGTGTCTTCTCCTAGGCGACTTGCATGAAGGTAAACCTCGGATGTTTTTCCTAAGAAAGGCCCCTCCGATGCTCAAGTTAGTCTCAGGGTAAAATAAGGTAAGAAGATGAGAGAAAAAGCAAAGAGAATTTTCTGTATTTAGGCATGTGATGCTAAAATGTCAGATCATGAATAGTGCCTAAAATATCCTCCACTAAGGTGGAACTTATGGGTATTTATAGCCTTGGGGTAAGCACCCAAGAGTAAAATGGCAACTACCCAGTCTAGGCGGGGATAAAATACCATTATAGCCCTCATGCTTCCCTCTTCTTCCTTTGTGGTCAAATCTTGTGATACATTTCCAGGCACATTCCAAGCTCCACAGCAAGAGGAAGGGAAGGTATTACTCACTGATCATCTAAAGGATCAATTTTGTGAGGCAAATAATTCAACTTTGCGGCATGCCTAGGGAGGTCCTTAATATGTTGGACACCTTAAGGGATCTTAATCCTAACTAGATACTCATTCTGAGGCTGATATAATAGCCTTAGTTCATTCTAGCTTAATAAAACCCTAGGTCCAGTAAGCTACCATGGTGCACCATCAACTTTTTCATCTGTTATTTTGGTTCTAACAGCACCTTCCCCTTTTGGAAAGTACCTAGCTTATTCATATCCCCTAAATAAGCCACTAAGTGATAAAGGTTGCTTCAGTTTCCCCAGGTTGTCAATACAGCTATCTCTAATTTCAGCAGCAGTTTTGGAATGTTTATTTTAACTCCATGACGGAAGCTAATTTGTCTCATTTAAGCACTTGAAAAGGTGTTAAAAATATTATAATTGAAGGTCCTAAAGTTGCAAATTTAGATAAGAAGGCATCAACTTTTAACGACCACAAACTCAAAGGAAGTTCCCTTTGATCCAATGGGTTACTAGCTGTTATACTTGCTATCAGCTAGGTAGTCACCATGTTTAGGAGCTGCAATTTGCATCCAAAATCCATCATTAGCGTTCCTTTGATGCAGCATTACCTCGACACCTCATTAATAGAGATTACCAACTTCATTCGGTCTCAAGGATCAAGTCTTAGCTGCTATTTTAGGGATACTTTGTTCAACCTATTTTTGCTATTTTTGTTCTCTTATATTTTTTAGTTTTAGCCGTTATTAGAACAAGCAAGGCTTGATATAAAATCCTGAGCTTTCAGTATAGGAAGTAGCTTATGATATTGAATACACTCAGTTTGCTGACTGTAAGCAATTTCTCTCAAATCTCTCTAAACTTTATCCTAACTTGCTGGTGGTTTTTAGTGACTGAACCCTTTATCTGATCTTATGGTGCTTAGGCTTTAGGATGGTTGGTGGTGAGTTCTTTCAATCTTGGTTGGTGGCTGATGCCTTTATTCCAAGGCATGTCTTCCATGTTGAGTTGCTAGGTTTGGTTGAATTCAAGCTAGCATTCTTAGCATACATCATCTGGTATTAGAGCCTAACTTTGATTCTTAGTGAGTCTCACTTTACTAGCGGCTACTTTGGTTATTTCTAACTTCATTCTTTATCTTTATATTCTGGAACTTACTGAATTAACCACAAAATAGCCATAAGCCAAACACAGCCCAGCCATAAAACACCAAGCTTCTCAAAGCAGCCACAGCCTACCCATATCCTTAACCTAAACGGCATAGCTGAGAGGGATGCTACTTCTGCCCTTCCTTAAGAGCCTATTAGAGTTCCTAGAGGACTTTCTTTGGAACAAGCTTATAAACTTAGAAGAAATAGAGCTATCTCAGAAATATAAGAGAATATTCGGACCTTGACTACTCAAATTTAGCAGTTCATGACTCAACCCAGGGGCCGAGATAGGGAACATCCACATGACCCTCCAGATGGTTCAGAACCCTCCCTAGACTAATATTATGGTAGTAGTTCTTCTAATAGGGAAGCCAGACCCAGGAAAAAAAGAGCTCATAGGGAAGACCTCAAAGACTTTAGAGTCAAAGCTCCTGAGTTTGATGGGAGTCTGAAACATAGAGATTACCTTAAGTGGGCGCAATCCATGGAGAGGATCATTAAGATTAAGGGCTATTCAAGGGAAAAGGCCTTTAAGTTAGTTGTCCTGAAGTTGAAATAATATGTTTCACTATGATATGAGAATCTAAAGAGAACCAGAGCTCTAGAAGGCATATCAAAGATCAAGAGTTGGGTTAAGTTGAAGAAACATATGGATAAAAGGTTTTACCTACTACCTAGAAGCAAGAGCTTTACTTAAGAGTCACCTCCCTCTAAGAAGGTAGCATGAGAGTTGAAGAATACATCAAGGACTTTGAACAGCTCTAGATCTAGTGTGGTTTGAGAGAAGAGCTTGAACAAACCATTGCAAGATTTCTTAAAGGGCTAAACCCTACTATTCTGGACAAGGTTAAACTCCAAACTTTCTAGACCCTTAAAAATGCTTGCAAGCTAACTGTCAGGGTTGAGAAATAGCTTAAGTCCAGAAGGACTTATTCATCTGCCTTGGCAAAGCCTTCTACCCCAGTAAAGCCATTCAACTCATTCAGAGCAAAACTTTCTTCGAGAGAGTTCAAAGCCAAGGGAAAAGGAAAGGAGCTAGCTAAAGAAGCTTTTAAGAACTAGACGAAGTGCTTTAAATGCCATGGCTATGGCCATTTTCAAGCTAACTGTCCTAGGAATGTCCTTCCTATCAAAGAGATTGAGGGCTTGGACTAGATGAAGGTAGAAGAGGATGAAGAGGAATAAGATGAGGAAGGAGAGGCCTCTTACTTGCCACAAGAAAAGGGAGAAATGCAATGATCAAGAGGGTGCTTCATACCACTTAAGCCCAGCCAGAAGCAAACCAAAGAGAGTAGATATTCCATTCTAGGTGCAAGGCAGCCCATAGGACTTGTAATCTGATCTTTGATGGGGAAAGTTGTGCTAATGTGGCCTCTAGGAATCGGTCAATAAGTTCAATCTTACCACCATTGAGCATCCCAAACCTTACACCTTACAATGGCTCAAAAAAAGCAGTAAGGTAACTGTCCCCAAGCAAGCTTTAGTAGCTTTCTCTACTGGGGAGTACAAGAATGAGGTTGTTTATGATGTACTGCCTATGGATGCTTATCATCTGCTCCTTGGTAGGCCTTGGTAGTATGATTGAAATGTCTTACACCACAGTCAGTCTAACACTTACTCTTTCGAGGCGAATGGCAAGAGGTTGACCTTAACCCCTCTAGCACCTAACCAAACACACAAACCTAAAACTGGGATGGAAAAACTCAATGAGAGTGCTTTGCTTGTCAATAAGGAAAGAATAGACAGAGATATATCCAAGCGTAAATCCATATTTGCCATCCTCATGGTGAAATTTTCCCCTAGTACAGATCCTACATCATTCTATC
>NCQV01108378.1:0-12579 GCA_002740545.1 Lophocereus schottii | reverse complement strand
GGTGACTTACGCTCAAGATAGATAGGTTCACTTTAGGCTGGGTTCACTGTCTGCTCAATTTTAACATTAGAACCACTATCTTATAATAAAGCTTACATAATTATTTAGAAATGGTTATTGCCTTCATCTAAGATGTACAGATAGGCATAACCTATTAGTAGTCCCTTGTAGACTTTTACTACTAAGCATACTATACACCTCCACAACAGAATTTCGAAGTTGCACCATCAAATCCTTGAACCTGTATTCATGACTTCACTTGGAGGAACCTTTCGCATACCCATCAACCTTCCCATTCTTGAGTTCAAGTTTGAAGCTTCCACTCTTTCATTCAACCTCTTTTCCCTCTTTTTTAGAATATTTCTATCCTATGACAAATCCAGAGTTAAAAAAAGAGAAGGAAAAAAAAAAGAAAGTGAAAGTGAAAAAGAGATGCTAACTCAAAAATCTGAAAAGGTGGGCTGGACAAAAGGAAGAGAATGAAACAAAAATAAAAAGAAACCAAGAATTTCAATCCAATAATGTAAAAAGAAAGAATTCGAAATTTTATGTAGAAGCGAGGGCCATGCGACTTCAAAGGATATGGCGAGGATAGGCCACACCCTTTGGTACATTAATTTCCTCGTCAAATATGAAAAGTTACTATTTTGAGTCCCTTTGAGCAATCAAATAGCCTATTTTCTAATCACGGTTGACCTCATCAAAAATTGGGATTATGCCATGGGTGACATATATAAGGATCCAACTCTTTGAAGGTGCGATCCCCCACATGGTTCGACTTCGTTTGCTAGGTGTTTATTTTTATTTATTTTCAAAACTGACTACGAATTAATTTTTTTATTTTTTAACTTTTAAATTAGTATATTTATGGGAATAAATTAGAAGATTGGATCCATCCAGGAACCCGAATGGGTTAATAGGCCAAAATCAGGTCTAGTCACCTGATCCTAATTCATGCCAGTGACTGCTACCCATTCTAGGAGTAGGACAACCTGTCTAGTTTAGGAACCTGATCGGGTTTCTAGGCAACTACAGGTCTAATTATCGGTCCACACAACTTCACTGTCTTAGATCAGAACTGTTCTATCGAAAAAAATAGAAAGGACTGAAAAATAAGAAAATGAAAAGACAAAAAAAAAACAATTATATCATTTATAGAGTCGCTAGTAGTGTTTGGGAAGAACTTACAAACTATAATCACTTTTCGAAGCAAGTCATAATCAATAGAGACAACTGTAAGGATAATTGATTTTGCTTTAAAAAGATTTTTGAAAGGCCCCTGAGCAAGGACCATCTTGGCATCTTAGTCTAAAATTGAGGATGTAGATTCAAGGGCGATGGTATGGTGGTGTAATGGGATGCTTGACATCACCGCCGGTTATGCTGACTGGCTCAACTATTTAAAATAGGAAATCAAACTTTAATCACATTATCAAATAATCATGAAGCAGATTAGCACGTATCATATTAAATCATGCAAAAAGATAGAATTTTTAGTCCAATGAGAATGAAAGTAAAATAAGCAAATTAGAGCGAATGGGGACTACCTAAAGATTACATGCTTAGCAATTATGGAATTAAAAACAATAAAGAGATGTCAAGTAAAAGGGTGGGAGAAAGATAGAATTTTGGCCTCAGGATAGCCAACATGATTCACCTAGGGAACCCAACAAAGCGATTAATCCTCATAATAGGAGCCTCGAGATTTGACCTCTCAAATTTGTAGAAACACCTCACAATTTTTTCAAATCTCACAATCACAATCTCTAGTGTCTAGCTATTTCTAATTAACTGATGTGTTTTCGATGCTCAACTGATGCCAATTTACTAATCCTTTAGCTCTTGGGGACAACCCTCCTTTTTTATATAGACTTAGTCTAGCAAAAGGAGATGAAGTAGGATTTCATACCCACTCAAGTCCAAGAGAGCTCCCACATCATCGTTAATGCTCACAAGCTCCATCAAAGGGGAAATGGCCCATGTGCTGTTTTGGAGTTTCAATTCCGACCTCATCCTAAACCTTTAGGATATGTTACTCTTCTACTTTGGGAAGGTAAAGAGGCCTTCTAAAGGGTTTTGTCCATGGAAATGAAGTTAAACCCACGGAGATAATAAGAAAGTCCTAAAACAACAAGGTATATGCTAGAAGCAATTTAACCCGGTTTTAACCTGGTTTTGTGGGCATTATTATGTAAGCTTAGTATGGGTTTAAAATGCTGCAAACCCACTTTTTGGGAACCTTCTAATGTCAGCTAAAAGGTCATAAAAAGAGTTCTAGGTTAAGTCATTGGGAGGTAGGTCAAATAAAGTCACTTTCAACGAGTTGCGAATTCTAATCCAGTCTGGACCACTTAGAGAGTTTGAGCTGTAACTTCCAAATGGTGGCTCCAACTGCCTTCCTACTTAAGCCAGTTGAAAATAAACTTTCCCAGATTTCTAATAACACCAGCTTGAGCTGATTTGGGTAAGTGTGGAAGAAGTTATAGCTGTTAGAAGTTGAAGGTTGTGCACTGAAAGTGACAGGATAGCATGTCAGTATCACCTTTGGACTTGCTTTGCTTTTTGATTTTCCCTTTGCTTTATGGATGTTGGAAAGCCCCTTTTACTGCTTTCTTTTAGTTTGTATAAGGGTCTCCTATATAAGGGAGGCCTTAGGATGTAATATTTAGATTTGAATCATATATGAATTAGCTCAAAGATTTCTCTCTCTGAAATCTTAAATTCTCTTTATCCTTTCTCAAAAGTGGTGAGTCTTGCATGAAATCCTTTATAGAATTGTGGGTGGCATAACCTTTTAAACAATTCTTGGTGGATCTTTAGTCTTGATTGGTGGCCTAACATTTAAATTAAGTTATATCTTGTTACTAAGGGAAAATTTGTAACTAAAATCAAGCAAGCTTCATCCGGCCCATTTAGTTCATGCTCCATTTGGTATCAAAGCTAATCCAGGTTGGTGTTCTTAAGTTTATATCACATTTCCTTGCTTTGGTTTCACCCTTGTCAAGCTTTTCTTTCACCCTTGTTATGAAAACCGTGATGAATCTACACCTCTCTCTAGTTTCATCTTCTCAAAACAGCCTTGACCAAACACTTTCTTAAGCCAACAAACCCTTAACCTACACTTGTTTTCCCTAACAAAATCCCTCTTTTACTCCTCAAAGAACCCCACAAAAGCCCAAACACAAACCCCAACCAAAACCTCTCAAAAGGTTGCCAACCACAAAAACCGTGCACATCGGCCAGCACTTCGGTGCGGCCACCCCATGCTCAAAGGCACAATCGTGCCCCCACTGTCTAGCACTAGAACATTGGCCTGACCACCCTGTGATCACAAGCACGACCTTGCCTTACTCTTTTCGGTCATTAGCCTCTTCCCCCCTTCTTTCTAGCTATGTCTAATGAAGAAAACTCCCCCTCGGACTCCCCCCAACCAGCAAGGGTGCCAAGAGGTATGATCCTAGAACAAGATCACATCATGAGACAAGATCATGCCATTCTAGCCTTACAAAAAAGTGTGAGGCAAATTAGTAGGCAACTTGAGCAAGTGAGCACTCAATTCATGGCCCTCCAAGGAGACCAAAGAGCTCAAGAGCCAAATGATCATTGGGATGAACAATGCTACTCTAGTGACTCAAGTATGGGAAGCAATCCAAGAAGGGGAGGTAGGAGACCTCCTATGGATGAGTTTATAGATATCAAGAGCCTCTGAAGTTCAATGGCAACTTGAATCTTGATAAGTACCTTGAATGGGTTTAAGCCATGGACCGAATCTTTGAGGCCAAGGGCTATGATGATGAAAGAAATTTCAAGGTTGCTCACCTTAAACTCACAAGGCATGCCTCTTTGTGGTTTGAAAACATCAAAAACCAAAGGGCTAGAGAGGGCAAGAGAAAGATCAACTCATGGGAGAAACTTAAAACTCTCATAGATGAGAGGTTCCTTCCCGAAAGCTATAAGTAAGACATCTACAACTGACTCTTCTCACTCAAGCAAAACAACATGAGTGTGGGTGAATACATGAGGAACTTTGAGCAACTCCTCTTGAGAGGAGGCATCCATAAACCCCAAGAGCAAACCGTGGCTCGGTTTCTTAATGGGCTATACCCACTTATTGCTAAGAAGGTGGAGCTCCAAATTATTTCACCTTGGATGATGTTTTCAAGCTAGCTCTCAAGGTTGAAAAGCGAAGAAAAGAGAAGAAGGTCTTCACTAGGCCTTTCCCCAACGATCAAGTGAGCCCAAAGGCCCCTTCTAAACCCTTCTCTCATTCTAAACCTGAGAGCTCCTCACGGGTTGACAAGGGTAAAGCCGTGACTCTTCCTTCTCCAAAGGAATTGCCAATGAAGCTTAAAGGAAAGAAGCGCTTTAAATGTCAAGAATATGGTCATTTTTAATATGATTGCCCAAACCAAAAGGTCATGACCATACAAGAAGTAGAAGGAGTTGATGCTCTATTGACCGAAGCTCAAGAAGAAACTCATGGGGTGGAATCGGATGACATGGGGGAAGAAACCTTACTTGATGCTGATGATGGTGAGCTACTTGTCTTAAGGAGGTTATTGCATACCCAAGACACTCTTTATGACAAGGCTCAAAGGGAGATGATCTTTCATTCTCGATGTACCATCCAAGGCAAGGTGTGCAACTTGATCATCGATGGAGGAAGTTGCACCAACGTGGCCTCTACTACTCTTATTGAGAAGCTAGACATTCCTACTATTCCTCACTCCAAGCCTTATTCTTTGAAGTTTTTCAATGATGGTGGCAATATTAAGGTAACAAACAAGCCCTTATCTCCTTTTTAATTGGGAAGAAGTATGGAGATAATGTCCTTTGTGATGTGGTACCTATGAGTGCATGTCATATTCTTTTGGATCAACCTTGGCAATTTGATAGGCATGTCATGCATGATGGTTTTAGGAACACATACTCATTGATCATTGACAAGGAAAATATTGTTTTAAACCCATTACCTCCAAATCAAGTCCCCAAAACCAAGTCTGGGATGGGAAGTGAGAAAAAGAGAGACCTTCTCATATTGAGTGAAACACGGGTTGAGAGAGCTTTAGGCAAGGGTAAGCAAGTTTAGCTTTACTCATGCTTGAAAGAAACAAACGTGAGGAAGTGATGCCCTTACACCCTATGATCCGCCCCCTTATTTCCCAATATAAAGATGTCGTCACACAAGATTTACCCCTTGGACTCCCACGGATCCAATGTATTGAGCACCAAATTGACCTCATTCCTAGTGCCCCACTTCCGAACAAGGCGGCCTATAGATGTAACCCTCAAGAGACCAAAGAGCTTCAAAGACAAAGTTGATGAGTTGTTGGCCAGGGGTTATGTAAGAGAGAGCATGAGCCCTTGCTCGATTCCGGCTTTGTTCATGTCCAAGAAAGATGGAACTTTTCGCTTGTGTGTGGATAGTAGGGCCGTCCATAACATTACTATCAAGTATAGGTACCCCGTACTTAGGCTTGATGACATGCTTGATGAACTCCATGGCTCCTCCATCTTCTCCAAAATTGATTTAAGGAGTGGATATCACCAAATTCGCATTGAGGGAAGGTGATGAGTGGAAAATGGTGTTTAAGACCAAGAGAGGGCTTTATTTGTGGGTGATGATGCCATTTGGCGCCTCTCTAATGCTCCTAGCGTATTTATGAGGTTGATGAATGAGGTTTTGAGGCCTTTTCTTGGGAAATTTATGGTGGTCTATTTTGATGATATCCTCATTTATTCACGAAGTCAAAAAGATCATCTATATTATTTGGAAGAGGTATTCAAGGTTCCTAGGGCTCAAAGGCCCTTTGGCAAGTTAGAGAAATGTGACTTCTTTGCACCCCAAGTCACCTTTTTGCAGTTTGCTATTTCTAAGGATGGAATCTCCACGGACCAAGGCAAAGTGGAAGCTATTAAGTCATGGCCACCTCCCACCACCATCACCAAAGTTAGGAGTTTCCATGGGTTGACATCATTTTATAAAAGATTCATCAAGGGTTTTAGCACCTTTACGGCTCCCATCACCGAGTGCATGAAGAAAGGTTCATTTGAGTGGACCAAGGCCGCCCATGTTGCCTTTAAGAAATTCAAGTCCAAACTAAGTGCGGCCTCGGTGCTAGCCCTACCCAGCTTTGATAAACTCTTTAAGGTTGATTATGATGTAAGTAGAGTGGGTATAGGGGTTGTCCTTATACAAGATCAATGGCCCATTGACTATTTTAGTGAGAAGCTCAATGATTCAAGGAAGAACTACTCAGCTTACGACAATGAGCTCTATGCATTGGTGAGAGCTCTTGATCATTGGTCTCATTACTTGAGGCCAAAATAATTTGTCCTTCATTCGGATGATGAGGCCTTAAAGTACTTGAGTGGCTAACACAAGCTCAATCCAAGACATGCTAAATGGGTTGAGTTCTTGCAAAGCTTCCCCTTTATGGCCAAATATAATAAGGAGAGCACTAATGTTGTGGCGAATGCACTATCAAAGTGGCATTCTTTCTTAGCCGTGATGGAAGCAAGGGTTCTAGGCTTCCAATTCATCCGTGAGCTCTACCAAGAAGATGAAGATTTCAAGCACTATCTCCATAAGCAAGAAGGTCACCTACACTCTCTAAGAGGGCTTTTTATTCAAAGGCAACAAGTTATGCATTCCAAAGGGTCTAATCTGAAGGCTTCTTGTCAAGGAGGTTAATAGAGGATGTCTAGTCGGTCATTTTGGGATCAACAAGAGTATTGATATGCTCAAGGAGCATTTTTATTGGCCAAGGATGGAAGGTAATGTTCATGAGATAATTTCCAAGTATTGCCTATGTCAGAAGGCCAAAAATCAATTGCACCAAGGGTTATACACTTCATTGCCCGTGCCTAATGGTCCTTGGGAATATATGAGCATAGATTTCATAGTTTCTCTTCCTAGAACTCAAAGGGGCAAAGATGTTATTATGGTGATGGTGGACCGTTGCTCAAAGATGGCTCACTTCATTCCTTGTAATAAGACCGATGATGACTCTCACATAGCCCATCTCTACTTCAATGAAATTTTTAAGCTATATGGCATACCTAAGAGCATTGTATCTGATTGAGATACAAAGTTTCTTAGTCATTTTTGGAGATGTTTATGGAGGCTCCTTGGTACTAAGTTCTTGTATAGTACCTCTCACCATCCTCAAACGAATGGGCAAATCGAAGTCACCAGCAAAACTCCTGTTACTTTGCTTAGAAGCTTGTGACTAGAAGCATTAAGGAGTGGGATCTCAAGTTTTCCCTTGCCGAATTTGCATACAATTGCACTCCTAGCTTTGTCACAGGCCACTCTCCTTTTGAATCATGCTATGGAATCAACCCACTAACTCCACTAGAACTCATACCACTCCCACTTGAGTTTAGAGTGATTTATGAGGCCGAAGAGAAAGCAAGAGAGATGAAGAAGCTTGACCAACAGATTTGGGCAAAGATTGAGAAGACTAATGAGATGATAAGGCAAGAGCAAACAAGCACTGCAAGGCTATCACCTTCAAGCCTGGGGATTTGGTATGGTTACACTTGAGAAAAGAGAGGTTTCCATCAAGAAGGAAAAACAAACTCATGCCGAGAGGGGATGCTCCTTTCAAGATCCTTGAGAAGGTAAACGATAATACCTACAAGCTAGAGTTGCCCGGAGATATGGGTCTATCCCCTGCATTCAATGTGGGTGATCTCACACTATACCTTGATGATGAAGAAGATGGTGATGATTTAAGGGCAAATCACAATCTAGAAGAGGAGGGTGACTCACAAGCTCTATCAAAGGGGACTTGGCCCATGTGCTGTTTTGGAGCTTCAATTCTAACCTCATCCTAAACTTTTAGGATGTGTTACTCTTCTATTTTGGCAAGGTAAAGAGGCCTTCTAAAGGGTTTTGTCCATGAAAATGAAGTTAAACCCACGAAGATATTATGAAAGCCCTAAAACAGCAAGGTATATGCTAGCTGTAATTTAACCTTTTTTAACCAGGTTTTGTGGGCATTATTATGCAAGCTTGCTATGGATTTAAAAATGCTCCAAAGCCACTTTCTAGGAACCTTATTATGTCAGCTAAAAGGGAATAAAAAGAGTTCTAGGTTAAGTCATTGGGAGATAGGTCAAATGAAGTCACTTTCAGCAAGCTGCAGATTCTAATCCAGTGTGGACCGCTTAGAGAGTTTGAGTTGTAACTTCTAAATGGTAGCTCCAAATTTTTTCCCACTTGTGCCACCTGAAAATAGACTTTCCAAGATTTCCAACAACATCTATTTGAGCTGATTTCGGTAAGTGTGGAAGAAGTTATAGCTGTTAGAAGTTGAAGATTGTGCTAAAAGCGACAGGACAACATGTCACTATCACCTTTGTATTTGCTCTGCTTTTTGCTTTTCCCTTTGCTTTATGGACGTTGGAAAGCACCTTTTACTGCTTTCTTTACGCTTGTACAAGGCTCTCCTATATAAGAGAGGCCTTAGGATGTAATATTCATATTTGAATCATATATGAATTAGCTCAAAGATTCTCTCTCTAAAATCTTAAATTCTTTTTATCCTTTCTCAAAAGTGGTGAGTCTTGAGTGGAATCCTTTATAGAATTGTGGGTGGCATAGTCTTTAAGTGATTCTTGGTGGATTCTTAGTCTTGATTGGTGGCCTAGCCTTTAAATGAAGTCATATCTTGTTACTAAGGGGAAATTTGAAACTAAATTCAAGCAGGCTTCATTCGGTCCATTTAGTTCATGCTCCAGGAGGCCAACTCCATCTTATATACTTAATCTTAATAGTTGACTAATTTACATAGGAATCTAACTGAAATATGCACGCCAGACTAATTAGCCATGAATTAGATTGGGATTAATTAAACTGACATCGATTCGGGATGGAGAAAAAGCAGGAACCTGATGGGGCTCCCTATAGGACAATCGACCGGTTCCCTAGCCCATTGGGCTTATTTACTCGTGTGTTTCACCTGATTTTATTCCACTAATTAGACTCTCGTTTTCTTAAGTGGACTCTTATTTTTATTAGTCACTTTTTTGGACCTACAAATGCATAGTTGGGTATTATTTCGTTATTGGGAAATTAAGAGTACAAATGCCATTTGTAGGCATCCACAGGTAGACCCCATCTTGATTGAGCCTGAGTAGGCGATGATCAAAGTAATGGTCTTCACTTGTAGTTGCTTGTTTGGATGTGCTAATGTGATTCCTGAACCTGGCATGTGGCCACTAAGAGCCCGCCATTTGATGTCCACCAACTTTCGCCTTGGTGGTGGCTTTGACGATGTCACATTGTGATGGGCCAGCAGTGTTGGTCAAGCATTCGATTATGCTAGGATTCAACGAGTTTCAAAGAATTTATCCTTAATGCTGGATTCTCGCTGGTCTAGCGATTTATCCTTGACATCGGATTAGCAGACCTCTTGCCGGTCTAGCTGAGTTTTGATGAGTTTATCCTTGTGTTGGATTAGCAGACCTATTGCCAATCTAGCGGATTTAACCTTAGCACTGGATTAGAATAACTCTCCTCAGTCTAGGGAATTTTTAATGAGTTTATCCTTGACGTCTGATTAGCGGACCTCTCACCAACCTAATGGATTTACCCTCGACACTGGATTAGCTTGCAGATTTTTGATGAGTTTATCCTTGATGCTAGATTAACGAACCTCTCGCTGGTCTACTAGATTTACTCTTGATGTTGGATTAGTGGACGTCTCGTTGGTCTAGTGAATTTTTAATGAGTTTATCCTTCCACTGGATTAGTGGACCTCTCATCGGTCAAGCAGATTTACCCTTGACGCCGAATTAGTGGACCTCTCACTGGTCTACCGGATTAGTGAACCTTTCGTCGGTCTAGCGAACTTTTTGAATTTGCAATCTTGTTTAAGGAATCTTTCCTTACTTCTAATTATTTTTCTTCTTGCCAATTCTTTCTTTCCTCCATTATTATCAATGCTAGTGCATGCGTTGAATAATTTTGAGTGATAGAATGACAAGTTTAGACTTGTTACTTATTAGGCAGGTAATGGTGAACCCAGTTTGGTAGCTTTTTATCATTTGCTCTTCTTGGTTGCCATTTGTAGCTTGCTTTGATGCACGGGAAAGGTAGCGTTTGTAGCCACAATTCTTCTTGGAAGCCACCCGGGTCCCCTTGACCATTTCTTCTATCTTTCTTTGTGTTTTTTCCCCCTTTTAATAAGAGACAAGGCAATGCACGTGAAGGTGCTTCTTTAGGGATCCCGCTAGGTCCCTAGACATCATTTCTTCGTCTTTTCTTCTTGGATTCTCACTCACTGATTGAGTTTTGAAAGTTGCATGTATGGGGAGGGTATCGGTCGGACTCCTATGCTAGTGCTCTTCTTTTGTTCTTTGTTCTTTATACACATTGGATGCTTGAATTCTTGGATTCCCTCCTTGTTGCATGCGAAGACGCCGACTAGGTTCCCTATGTCTTGGCTCTTCTTTTGTTTGCTTTCTTTCTCCTTGATTCTGAGCGCTCTATTGGCATGCTTTTAGCGAAGAATCTTGAAGTGGAACTCGGCTAGTTTTCATCTTCTTTGGCTTGCCTTCTTCTTTAGATAGCTCTCTTGGCTTTGCATAAATCACACCATCCTCCTATCTTGCATTCCTCTCTTAATTCCTTCCATTTTCTCATTTCTCTATTAGCAATATCATAGTTATGTTTTTAAAAAATCATGATGTAAGAAGAGCTCATTCACCTCATAGAGAGGTAAGGCTTCCTCAAGATTGCTTCATTGACAAGGAATGTAGGCTTGTTGATGTCGGGTTTGCCTCTTACTATATATCGGTCATCAGGCATCTAGTCACGTTGCCATAAAAGCAGTAAGTGTTCTTCTTTCCCCACTTTATTTTCTATTTTCATCTAGAGTAGATCTAATGCCATTTTTTATATTTTTCTTTTTAGGAGGATCTAACTAGGGGTGCTAGTTCCGTTGGGAAATTCATAAAGGAATTGGGATGTCGGAGAGTTCAAATCCAAACAGTGATGGAACATATGTGTTTGGTGTCTTTTATTTCGTTTTAAACAGGTGGAGGGCTTAATCGATCGATGTGTTGCTCGTGGTGTAGTTTAGAGATTCTGGGACATCACCATATCTCCTATTTGGTGAGATGGCTATTACTTCTTTTAATTTTGCCATGCTAATGGGTCTTGGATTCATATGGGAGCCGTTAGTATACCAGCACAATTTTTACACCCATCGCACTGAATTCTTGCACCTTTTTATCCTATCATGGAATCTATTACTCACGAAGACCACTTCACTTATAGTATTCTTGTTGATTTGATGCATGACGACAAGCGGTTGGCACAACACTTGCCCGATCAACAGTCCTGCATTATTCTTATTCTTCTTCTCAGTGTGACTTCATCACCGAACTTAGTAATCGTTGTCATTAATTTCCATTATTTAGTAAACTTTGACCT
The DNA here is from genome assembly GCA_002740545.1 of Lophocereus schottii. NCBI lineage: Eukaryota > Viridiplantae > Streptophyta > Magnoliopsida > Caryophyllales > Cactaceae > Lophocereus > Lophocereus schottii. Next base: position 1,133 of record NCQV01108378.1, on the reverse strand, counting down.
AAATAGAGCAAGAAGCTTGAAATAGGGAGTTCTTACATACTGCAACATTATCTGTGGAATGCGCCAAGAAGTGGAGAAAACCAAGCACGCTTGTGGGAGCGACATACAAGTATACCCCTTGGGCTTTATGGAGAGTTATTGGGGTAACAAAAATTCTCCCTCCTTTTCTTCTTTTTACACTTAATAGATTTTGGCCTTAGCTGTTTTATTTTACAACTTTGGTTTTATGAATATTTTTTGGCTCCTTCATAGACGTTATGGGACAGGCTTCCTTGAAATGGGCTTGTGGGCTAAACATAACCAAATCTAGAGACAGTTTCAATATGGAGATCTTCAACTTCTCTATGCGGCCATCAATGCCGTAAGGGTAACAATATTTTTTTTTCAAAATAACTCAATTGTAGGGCTATACTTTTCTAACATCCTCCTGTCCACAGGCCAATTTTTGTCCATGGGATAATTGTGTCTTGACTCCCAAAGTTGAAGCTGCCCAATTCTAGACTTAGCGGCGGGTCCTTATGGGAGGAATTTCAGCTTTGTTTGCAGGTTATTACCTAAGTTGCAAATCAGTGGCCTCTTTTGTTCCCATCGATCTATCCCTGTCTATATTCTACGTGACCGCTCTTACTGTAAAAGATATGACAAAGATAAAAGTGGGCATTCGTTTTGTATACTGTGTGGACTAGCATGGGGTGATGTGGTGCATTTTCTTCCCCGCTTTCTTCCCTTTTACTCAACATTTTACGATGCCAATGTTCGCAATTCTTACTTTGTAGGTTATGGCAATTGAGGCTCCTATACTGAGATTGAATGGTCATGTGGAAAGGAATGAAGCAACTTAGGGGAGGTTCCATTGGTTCCTAAATCAGAGTTCCTAAGACTCCGGTTTCCTCCTCCTTTTATTGAGGCAAGTGTGCTGCTTACCTTGTTTGCTATGAGCTGAACTACATCCTTTTGGTTGTTTCCTCTTCAGCAGAAGCAGTCTGGACTAATAGTGCACCGTTTTCACTCTACATATAAGTATGTGAATGTATATGTGTATATATTTTACACACACACACACACACACACATATATATGTATGTAGGTAAGTATACGTATGTATATGTCCATGCATGCATGTGTGTGTGTGT
>NCQV01108377.1:0-29431 GCA_002740545.1 Lophocereus schottii | reverse complement strand
AGTTATTTGGCGAAAATCGGCCACCACAATTCACCCACCCTCTTGTGGTTGTGTACTCTTGGAATTCAACAAGATGGAACTTTCTTATTAAGATTTTGCTCATACATGTAATTGAGATGTTCAGCTCTACCTTGACATTATTAAACAACTTCTTAGAAATCCAAGAGGAATGGCAGCGGGTTATCTAATATTCTCTTTCAATAGTATTTACCTTTTTTGGTTTTCACTTAGTAAGTCACTCCATCAGGTGTGAGAAAGACATGTATTCTCTAGTTACATTTCCTGCCCTTACACTTCCCAGTGTATCTACTGGTTTCATTCTTTAAATATCTCATCTAAATACCCTCTTGGACCATGAAATCCCTAATTACATCTAGAAATGTAGGTTTATCAATGAACATGTGCCATTGCCTTAATATTATCTTAACATCATCTTCTAGTTCCCAAAATCTGCCATCATACACTCTCTCCCATTTATCACCATCTCCAGAATCAGAGTTAAAGATTTGGTCTTCATTAATCACAGAACCATAGACTTAGTGCTATCTAAGTCATCTGACCCAGTGATCTCACCTTCAAACTCATCATCATCCTTATCCTCATCATCACTGTCCCATCCTTATCATGTGGTTTTTCCCTTACTTGAGTTTTAGTCAATTCTGACTTACGGGGGATGGAGTAGGTACATCAGAGAAATGGATGTTTAGCGGAACAGAAGCTTAAGTGGTTGAGGGAATGGTTAGGACAACTGACAGAGTTAACTACAATTGACTCTCATCAATTTTTGCAATAATTTAGTCCCAAAATTCATCAGTAGGATCATGACATACTTGACTTAGCTGACCTTTTTGTGATGGCATTGACTGAGTACCGATTGATGGACTCGTGACAACATTACCATCAATATTCATACCCCTTAAACTACCATCTAGTTGAAGATTTAATTTGTCAATCACCGTGGGGCTGTTTCTTTCCACAATTATAAAGTCAATCCTCTTCCTTCCCTTCAACTTATCAAACATTTTCATCAGATCGTCATCATTATTCATAGGCCACTTAAGACTTGGCCAGTTTGGGTGGCGTGAGCTTAAGGAAACAAACTAAGACCTCCTCTCAGGGGGGGCTTGTTTAAAAATGCACTTCATCCCTAACCAAGTCCATGACGCTATACTCATCCCTATCCCTATCAAGTGAAACTGACCATCCACTATACCTCAGGACAATAGAAATTTTGTCTCCCTCACCATATCTGCATCAACCAAGCTAATTCAACACAAAACACATGGAGTTATAAACCCTACTCAATAACCAAACCATACTCGAATAACAAACATGTGCAATAACATTTCAAAAGATTACAAGCACTAAAAGTCAACTCACATAATCAAACCTTGCAATCAAATAGTAAACCCTACCCCTCTATATAGAACATATATCCTCTGTTTTTTTAGATTTCATTCATATAATAAAAGATAATTCAAATCCTACAAGCACTACAAGATAATCCAACCCCCTGTTTTTACAACACTCAAAAATAAAAATAAAATCCTCTAGTTTTTCTTTGAAGTCACATAATCAATCCTTACATAAATAAAATCCATGCCACCCATCAACAAGACATGCGTTCTTTTTTAACTAGGTAAACTCATAACAAATCAATAGCATATGTGAAACAAGCAAAAATGTTACTGCTTTTGGAGTCAATTTTATACTCTTGTAGCTTTACAGCCACAAACCTCTTCGTCTTCACCTCTTAATCACATCCAAAGCTCACACAATTTTGTTAAGTCCTCCCCAAAATAAGCCCAGTCACATTCGCAAACTAAGAAGATTCAAGATTTTCTCTCTTTTCCTACTTAGAGCCTCAAGGCCTCCTATTTTCGATTTTGAAAAAACCCATAGCACCAATACATAGAGAGAGAGAGAGAGAGAGAGAGAGAGAGAGAGAGACAGAGAGAGAGCTAGAGATAGACAGTGGCTTCTGTTTTCAAAGGAATGAAGTTCAAATTTACTAAAGCCATCATACCACTGACATCACCAAAAAAATTGAATAAGTGGGCTGCTTAGCAGAGCTTTAGATAAGGGCAAATCGGTCAACCAACTACCCTTTTTTTACTTTTACTAGAACAAGCTTTAAATTTAACTAGCTGAAAATCTAGGGTGCTTAATTTCAATGAGAAAAATACAAGGTTGAAAATTTTAATGTTTAAAACCTGAGGGGAGCCAAGTGCAAATTACCCTACATTTCGTGTAGTATAGAACTGTATCTTGAGGAACTTGATTAGGGGTGGTGAAGTCAACAGAAAGGTGTTTCATCATCAGGGTATGTCAGATCAAAAGGTACAAGCCTTACAGTGAAGTCTTATGGCCTGTGGCATGGATGACTCGGTCACCCTTCGAATGAAGTATTATCACTTACTTATCTAGAATTAGGTTTTTGAGGTAGTTTGGAAAATTAAAGAAGTTGAACCTAGTGATGTATACACTGTCATGGTAAAACAAACTCATTGTCCTTTTTGTTGTAGTGAAAATAAAGGCAGTGATGTTTTTGAACTCATAAACAGTGATAATTGGGGTGCATATAAAACACCTTTTTCGTAGGGTGCATATTATCTTTTGATAATTGTTGATGATGCAACTAAGGGGATGCGGATCATTTTTGCCAAATTGGTTGTGATGGCAAAAAATCAATTTGATAGCAACGTAAATGTAATTCATAGTTATAATGGTAATGAGTTCCCATGAAGATCTATGAATACGTTTTATTCAGTAAACGAAATAATACCGCAATTAATTGTGTTGAAAGTCCATAGTAGAATGGGAAGGTAGAGACAAAGCATCATCATATTTTGAATGTTTCCAGGGCAATTCATTTTCATGCTTCCTTACCTATTGATTTTTAGGGTGAATTTGCCCTTATTGCAACATACATAATTAATAGAGCACCCACTAATATTTTGAAAGGTAAATCACCATACGTGATATTGGTTGGGTCAAAGTCTCCTCTTGATGATTTGAGTGTCCCATAATATCCATGTCATGTTTAAACTAGAGCAAGGCCACAATACAAATTTACTTCCCATAGTAAGAATTGTCGTTTTGTCAAGTACTTATTTGGAAAAAAAGGGATGTAAATCATACTAGTTGTGATGCAAGGAAAATTTTATATGTAGGGATGTTGCATTTTATAAAGAGCTCTTCTGTTTTTCCTATTCACAGGAGGTTACTTTATAAGTTAGGAGGAGCATAGTTGGGGAGAGGTAAGTGAAATTTTTAATGATTTCATAGAAAATCATGACCGAAGCAACTTAGATTATATGTCTTCTAGTAATGGGAATCAAATGATAGGTCTAGTCGACCAAGGCGGAATGACTGATAAATATACTAATGAGTTTGGGCAAGGGTTGGAGAAGCTTGTGGTGAAGGGAGAGATAGTGGCATAGACATATGCATAAGTTGGACTGCGCCAATGCTTGTGGCAATAGCTTACACGTCAGGGTAAGAAAGATGTAAAAGCAACGAACTGAAGTAGCTCATTATCAACAAGTTCGAGAGCCCAAACGAAGTGGCGAGGTGAGATAAACACTGACTTATCTCAATGATTACATCCATTTTGGCATCCATCCACAAGACCCCTTATCTATCATGGTATCTTCATAAGGTCCCTCAAGTACTCTATTTCTTATTATTATTTATGTCACATGCAAAAATTTCCCAAACACTCACCAAACTTTTCTGGCTAAATTATGAAAATTATGGAGCCAAAGTATTATCATAAGGTGGCAAAAGACTGTTTATGGAGGAAAGCAACGATAGAGGAGATAGAACCACCTATCAGTAAACCTGACTTGGACTGTGGATGAACTTCCATAAAGGAAGAAACCCATTAATTGTGGACAGGGTTATAAGGTCAAATATAAATATGATGTGTCCATAGAATGATGTAAGACTCAACCATTATAAAAGGGAATCAACAAATAGTTGGATTTAATTTCAATAAATGACGAACATCACATTTACTTGGATTATTTACTTATTTCGGAGTCATTTTAGGGGATTAATATGCATATTGGCATGATTTACACTCTTATTTCTAATAATATTTAAGAAGTATTTGTAGATGCTGACCTCACGAAACCAAAGCATGCCAGTAGAGTGATGATTTTAAGGCCTTGTGAATCAAAGAATATAGCAAGAGAGGAAAGACACCTAACACGGGCACACAGTGGTCAGGTTTGTGATCTAGAAGGTTACAGGAATAAAGCATGTGAATCCAGAGAGAACGAAGCCGGCAATGAGAACCATGGCTTGAGTATGGTGTTGCGCATAGTCCGTAGCGTGCCCAATGTTCAGTCCATGATCATTTTTGTTCCCCTAAGTTAGTAGTTTTCTTCACGGCTGTTCGTGCTCTAGGCATTTCGGGGTGTGAGTAGCTTTGATGTCCACAATAAAATTTTAATTTTACTACTTCCTTGGCTATCTAGCCATAATGTTGTCACGATCCCATCATCATCTATCCCCAAAATCCATCCATTGAGAGAGTTGAAGCAAGAAAAGAAACAACATCAACCAAGGCTTGGAAGCTTTTGTAAGAAGGATTGAAAGATCATTATCCAGGTGAATACTGAGCTTTTCTCTTCTCTCTTTCCTTTAACATTTCTCTTTAGTTTAGATTACGATTCTAGAGATGTTTGCTTTCCTGATTTCAATACTGCTTTAGTAGTTTTCTTTACCCAAGGGTTGCTAAACTGAAGTGATGTTGTTGGATTTGCTAGTTTTGGAATCTTACTCGGTTGTTTCAATATAGTCCTTGGATTTTGATTGCTATTATGGGAGTTTTGGCCAACTTCTTGCATGTACGTCAGATGATAAATGGAAGTGCTGAAAGATGAAGATTATTGTTGGGAAAACTAAGATTAGACTTTATTTAATAATCACTTAAGAAGTGATTATCAGTTGAGTGGTCTTGTGATAATCATATCCCTAAACTTGATTCAATTAAGGTCTAATGATAATTAGTATTTAGTTTGATCAAGTTAAGTTGCTTATTTTGAAAGAAAGGTTTGAATTTTCTAAGGTTATTAACGATTGAATCAATTGGCAAGGTGAGAATTGCTTGTTTGACTCATTAGATTGACACATCGTTAGGTGATACTACCCTTATATGTTGTTTTAGCCATTGAAGTTAGACTTTGTTTTTAGCATTTGATATTTATAATCTAAACCAAATTTTATTTCTCTTAGCAAATCTTTCAAACGAATACTTAATAATTAGATGCAGTCTATGTGGGACGACCTTGATCAATATTATAACACCCGTGCACTTGTAGCGGCGATCAATGACACTTTTGCTATGTGGCTCTGATGACTAGTGTTCAAGTCTTTTTCTCTTTTGCGGTAGCAAAAGGTTTGGACCTTCATCAACTAAACATGAAGAATGTTTCCCCACATGGGGATATAAAAGAGGAGTATATATGATCTTGCCGTAAGGGTTCACTTCTCGACAATATAACACAGTCCGCCAACTGAGAAAATCCCTTTATAACTTCTGCCAAGCGCATCAACAATGGTTTGTTAAGCTATCTTAAAAACTACTGAAGTTTGGTTTTTTGTGGTCTTATAGTGATTATTCTCTTTTCACATACCAAAAAGGTGATGTGTTCATGGATTGTTATTGTATGTGAATGATACAATTCTAGTTGGAAATGATACTCAAGCTTGCCATGAATTCAAAACCTATCTTAATAGGTGCTTCTGTATAGAAGATCTAAGATCATTGAAACATCTGCTATGCATTAAAATTGCTTGTGGCCCAAAACGGTTATTGCTTTTTCAAAGCAAATATGTTTTACAAAATGGTAGAGAATATGGTGTGCTGGATGGTAAACCAGCTAATTCCCAAGTGAGAGAGAATCATAAGTTCATGCTAGACTGGAAAGTTCTTTGATGATCCTACTTGTTATCATCATCTAGTTAGATGGCTTATTTATTTAACAATCATAGTTATGCCGTGCTTGTCACAAATTCATGCAAAACTCAAGGGTTGAGCATATGGATGCAACACAACATGTCCCTCGCTACCTTAAGGGAACCTTCGCCATGGTCTACTTTTGCAAGAAGACAGAAACCTCTAAGGTTTTTCTTGTTGTGATTTTGATTAAAGTGCTTGCCCATTTGCTCGACATTCATTAACTGGGTGCTTTGTCATTCTTGACAGATCACCTGCCTCCTAGAGAACTAAGAAGTAGACTATAATTTCATGATCTTCCATAAAAGCTGAATATTGCTACATGGTTGTGACAACAAGTGAGTTCATTTTTATTAAAGTTCTTATTAGCATCCTTGGTGTTTTCCTTGGCTAGCTAATGAAATTATCTTATGATTGTCAAATGACTTTTCTCATTGTAAAAATGTAGTCTTTTATAAAGGTGTAAGCAAATTGAGATTGACTACCCCTTTGTTCGGGGGAAACTTCGAAGTGGAGATTTGGCACTTTTTGTAAGGATCTACCTCCACAGTGTGTGATCCCACAGGTTTGGTTTGCCACCCATTTTAGTGGGGGTGATGGATTAGGAAATTAAATTTAAATCCTAATCCAGGAACCCAATCGAGTTCCTGGGCCAGAATCATGCCCAATTGCCTAATCCTGATCCATGGCAGTAACTTCTTGTTCTAGGAACTAGCCAGTATGCTTGATCTAGGAACCTGGCCAGGTTCCTAGGCTAGAGCAAGGTATAGTTACTGGCCCAAACAACTTTGCTGTATTGGATCAAAACTGTTGCACTGAAGTTTAAGAAAAGGCAAAAATTAGTAAGAAGATAAAACAACTATGTAATTAGTAGAATCACCAGCGAGGTTTAGGAAAAAATTTACAAACCACATCACTTCTCGAAGAAAATCATACCAATAGGGACAACCGAAGGGACTTGGAAGGGACAATTGATTTTGTTTTGAAAAAGTGTACGAAAGGCCTCTGTACAATCCTACTAAGGGTCCATTTGGACTTCTCAATCTCGAATCGAGGCACTAGATTTGGGGGCAAAGGTACGATAACGTGTTAGAATACATCACATCACCACTCGTCATCTATGATGGCCTCTACTATTCGATATGGGAATTTATAGATCCTAATTACGCTAATACACACTCATGCAACATATTACTATAAACCATATTAAATTGTGCAAAGTTACAATCTTTAGTCCAACAATAGTAAAACCAAAATACATTACGATTATGGGGACTTCCTAAAGATTACATCTTTATTGATTATGAAATGCAAATAAAAGGGGCTAGGTATAAAGGGTAAGAAAAAGATAAAATTTTATCCTTAGGACAACCCACCTAATTACTTGGTGAGCACAATGAAGTGGTTACTGCTTAATATTGGGTGAGAAACTTGGTATTGGACAAAATTAATTTGTAAAAACTCCTTACAATCCCTAAATCTCACAATGATGGTCTCAAATTGCTCCTAATTTTCTGTCATGTAACGGATCTCTTAATCCACTTCATGCCTCTAACCCTAGGGGTAGCCCTACTTTTATAGCAGACAGTTATACCGGCTCAACCTAGGAAAAGGACACCGACTCTTAGTCATGTTAGACTTAATCTTAACAAGCTCATCAATATCACTGGGAGTTTAACTTAACTAAGTGTGTCAGACTTATTAATCATGGTTAGGAAGAATTAACTGCCCTAATTTGACTCAAACTCAGTATGTGGGAGAAGACAGGAACCCAATTGGGTTCACCATATGTGAACCGACCAGCTTCGAGGCCTAGTGGACCTTGCTGACTCACGCTATCTCCCCTAATTGGACCTCTATTTTCTAAATTTGTCTTTTTATTTTACTAACCACTTCATTGGGCCCCAAAGGCATAGTTGGGGTAATTTTCCCATCATTCGACAATTTGAAAAATACAACTACTATTTTTAGGCATCTATAGTTTGCCCCAGTTTCATTGAGCCTAGGCAAGGCTATGATCAAAGTAATAGTCCTCCTTTGTAGCTGCTTGTCTAACTTGCTGATGTGATATTTGAACATGACCGTTGAGGGTCCTGAGACTTAGGGTCTGCCTACCTTTGCTGTGATGATCGCCAATCAATTTTATCATGTTATCATATTAGCGGATTTTCTTATCACCAGAGCAGCGGACCTTATGTAAGTCTAGCAAACTTGTTATGAAATTATCCTTTCTCCAAATTAGAGGGTTTTCTTATCGCCAGAGCAGCAGACACTTGCGATGATTTTATCTTTTTATCAGATTAGCAGGTTCCCTAACCGTAAGGGCAGTGGACCTGTTGCTTATCTAGTGTGATAAATTTATCTTTTCACAGGATTAACTAGTTTCCTTATCACCGGGGCAACGGTCCTTTTGCTATTCTACAAGGCTTGTGATAATTTTATCCTTTCACCAGATTAGCTGGTTTCCTTATTGCTGAAGCAACGAACCTTTTGTCGGTCTAGGAGGCTTGTGATGATTTTAGAATATTTTAAGGACTCCTGCCTCATCATTATTTTCTTGTTGTTCCTTCTTTCGTCCATCTTTACGTATGCTATGCATAATTTGAGTGATAAATTCACAAGTTTAGACTTGTCACTTGCTTGGCACATGTCGATGAACCAATCAGGTCCCCCTCTTTTGTCTTTTGCTCTCATTACTTTGGCTTTTATTTTGGTGCATGGGAAAGATAATGTTTGTGGTCATAATTCTCAGAGAAAACCAACCACGTCCCCTTGACCTTTTCTTTCTTGTTTTTTACTCTTTTGACAAGGCATTGCATGTGAAATCACCTTTTAAGGTAACCAGCCAGGTCCTTACGCATTATTTTTCCTTCTTTTCTCCTTGGACTCTTTCTTATTAATTTGATGTTCAAAGCTTCCACGCATGGGAATGTGCACCGCCTTTCTTCTTTATTCTTCATACACAATGCATGCCTAAATTGTTTGATTCTCCCCTTGATGTAGATTTCAGCAAGGTCATTAGGCTTTAGCTCTTCTTTTTTTTCCCCCCCTTGCTTCCTCTTGCTTTTGAGTGTTTGGTTTACATGTTTTTTGGCAAAGATTTCCCAAGTGAAACTTGGCTGGTTTTCACCTCCCTTGGCTTGCCTTCTTGTTCCATAAATAGTCCCCTTGGCTTTGCATAAATCACATGATCGTCCACTCTTGCATTCTAGTGTGCCCTTTCTTCACTCCTTTTATTTTTCATTTCTCTAGTAGAAATATCATAATTATGTTTTGAAAAGAATCATGGGCATAAGAAGTGCTCATACACCTAGTAGGGATGTAAGCCTTCCTCGAGACTCATTCATTCAGAAGGAGTGGAGGTCTATTGATTACTAGAATGGACAGGAACTCTTACCAGATGTGGGTCGCCATGCATCTAGCAATGCTGTCATAAATGGAGTACAATTCTTCTTTCTTCGTCTTTATTTCTTATTTCTCTCTGATATGGATCTTATTGTCACTTTCATTTTTTTAAGGATGATCTTATTAGGAGTGCAGGTACCCCTGGGAAATTTCTGAGGGAATTGGGTCATCGAAGAGTTCAAATCCAAGCGATGTTAGAGCATGCAACATTTGGTGCATTCCATTTTGCGTTGAGCAAAGGGGAGGGCTTCACCAACTGATGTGTTACTCGCGGTGTCATCAAGAGGGCCGGTGATACAAGGAACCATATGGTGAGATGACTATAACTCCTTTAGATTGTACAATGCCAACAGGCCTTAGGTTTGCATGGGAGCCGTTAGTTTACCGAGAAGATTTCTGCACTCATCGTAAGTAGCTGTTACACCTTTTTGGTCTGACCATTGACTCTATTCCTCATGAAGATCATTTTTCCTACAGCATCCTCGCCGATTTGATGCATGATGATGAGCAGTGAGCATAACATTCACCCGATCAACAATCATGCATCATTCTTATCCTTCCTTTTGGCATGACTATCTTCCTCGACCATAGTAACTATTGTCACTTGGTTAACTTGGTTGACTAAGACAGAGTAAGAAGCTTAAACTGGGGAGTTCCCATGTATTCCACCCTTATTCGTGGAATCCGACAAGGGGTGTGAAAAATGAAGTGCACTCGTGGGGAGGAATGCTTAAGTATACCTTTTGGGGCTTTATGGAGAGTTATTAAGGTGCAAAATTTTGCTCTCTTTCACTTCCTCTTATTTTGCTAACACCAAATGCTATGTGTTTCATTCTGCATCTTTGGTTCTATGAATATTTCCCACATTTTTTCCACAGTTGTGGGCTCCCATAAGCCTTCTTGCAATGGTCTCACAGACCAAAGGAAATCAATATCAGCCGCAGTTCCAGTCAAAAGATATTCAGTGTCTCCATGCAGCCATCAATGCTTTGGAAATGATAACAATATTTTATTCTGAAAATGACTTATCCATGAGTTTTTACTCTTCTAATCTCGTACTTCCATATAAATTTTCACCCTTAGGAAAACTATATTGTGTCTCCTGAATAGAGTCGCCCGATTCTATACTCAGCACAGATCCTTATGGAGGGACCTTTTAGTTTCATCTCGTACTTGGGTGAGTGGGTTACTGCCCAAGATGCAATTAGTGGCCTCTGTTCATTCCTTTAGATCCACCCCGATCTATATTCTATGTGTAAACTCTTACCATAAAAGATATGATAAAGATAAAGTTAGCTGTTTCTTTTGTGGACTGTCTAGACTAACATGGTAATTATGCAACCCATCTTTAGCTTCTTATGATGCATTCAATATATTTTCTTTTCTTCTTTCTTTCCTTTTATTCCACATTCATGTTACTAATCTTTGTGATTCTCATTTTGAAGGTGACGACTACCAAGCCTCCTGTACCGGGCTTAAACATTCATGTATTTGGAGAAGGGGATGAAGCACCTTATTTGGAGGTTCCATTGGTTCCTGAATCAGAGTGCTTGGAGCTCCCTTTTCGATTCCTTTCACTCGGGTAAGTGCATCACTTACTTTGTTTGCTACAAGGTGAACTACATCTTTTTAACTATTCTCTTCTTTCCAGTATAATAGCTAGCAGTTTGGACTAATACTGTGGCCATTTTCACTCCATGAGGAGGGCATTTGTGAATCTTTTCCCTTGTTATCATCCTCAAACTGACGAGGTTATTTTCTCCCTTTGATTTTAATTTTCATATTATTACCTTTCCTTGATATTTCTTAATTTATGCCATAGGAATCTGAAGAAGATGGTCATCCTTGGAGCTCTCATGCCTCTTGCTCCAGAAGGTATCCCTCTGCTCAAGCTCAAGACATGCCTGAGTGTTCATGTGTTAGAGAAAGGAGCCCTTGTCCCGACTCCCCATTCGATGTGAAGCCGCTTCAGATATATAATCCTATATATCTTTATACTTTGTTTGCCTCTTTGGGAGAGCCCTATGTGCCCAATATTTTACATGACAATTCCTCCTCTGGAGTAGTGCATGACGACCCTCCATGCCATTCCTAGGGTCCTAGGGGCAACCTCGAGTCGACATGGGCATCAACTGTGCTTTGATTGAATCTAGTTATACTTCGGGTTATGTCAACTATTTTTTTGGTGGAGGTAGTAGTGGGTTCCCAAATAATCAGTAGGGATAATTTATTAGTGACATGTATGATGCTTTGCCTATGACTCTGCCAGGCAATTTTACTTTTCAGGAAATGCAAATTATTATACAAGCCTACTAGGATTGTAATGCACATTAGCCCCTTTCCCCCCAAAAATAAAAAAGATATAAAAGAACAAAGGACATAGTAAGTATTTTAAGACCTCTGTGGTCTTGAGTAATAATTCAAAAATAGTACTGAATGACATCCGACATTATGATCAACTGATATTGGAAAGCCTGCCAAGGAAAATACTGGAAATACTAAAAAAAGAGGTAACAGTGGCTCAGTAACTGGCTCGAGTACTGACCAGTAACCCTTTACTGGGCCCTTTTGTTGAGTCCCGCTTGGAGTTGGCATTCTGCTGAGTCCAAATTAGACTCAGTTATTGACCCAGTTGTAGTCGAGAACTCACATTTCCTTGGCCGAATGTAGACTCAGTTATTGACCTAGTTGTAGGCGAGAACTCACATTTCCTTGGCCGAATGCTGCTTGGATTTGAATGAATTTTATGCAACTATAAATTAAGGTTGTATATTCTTTGAATTTACATCAACTTCTAGTGGGATCTCATAAGCTCAAAAGGATAGCTACAATTGTTGTTTGAGAAAATGCTAACTTATTGGCTCCTTTAATTTCCCTTAATGTTACAGATAAGCATGACCTTAAGAGTTTTCACATTAATCGTCATCTTAGCCAGCACTTGATTAAGAATTCCTAGGGTTTCCTTGGAGCTGTTGTCACCATATAAGGTTTGGAATTCTACTTTTTAGATCTTAGGAAACGTGAACTATGCCCCTTTGTTGAGGAATTTAGGGTTATTAATGACTTTTCTCTTTATTGCCCTCTTGTTTTACTGTACATTTCCACGAACTTTTCCTTTCTCTATTGTCGGTCCATAGGTTTAGGTGCGGAGGATGTGGTCGTCGCATTATTTGGGGATAAAGTGGTTGTAGCCTGACTTTCTTATCTTGAAAAGAATGATCGAACTATTGATGAAGTGTTTAGGCATAGGGCTACCCTCCTATAATAGCCCAAACCTAACCCATGTTTATTTATTTAAATCATGTTTATTACTTAAATAATCATGTTTATTTGTTTAACTCATGTTATTCTTTTTGTCATTCAAGGTTATTTAATTAACCAAATCATGTCTACTGATTCAATTGCACCCCAATTTGTTTAATCAATGAATTCCATTATATTTTCTAAATTTTTCACATTCAATTATCGTTTTTAATCATCCCAGTTGGAAGATATTTCATTTTGGGACCCATTTTGCAGATCAAGTTTTATTTATCATTTGAATCGGGTGAGTCGATAGTAGACCTCGGTAAGCATGATTTAACGATTAATTATTTTCCTTAATATTGGGAAACTTTAATCCCAAGCCTTATAAAATCTCTAATGCAATCTTCTCTTATTTTCGGGTCCAAAATCAAGCCCAAAACCCATGATTTAGGCCCAATCATACAAGGCCCAAGTTACTTGTGTTTATTTATTACTAATTATCGTCCTTTGTACTTAAATTATACTTGGCAAAAAGCAATCTTATGTTTGTTTTAAATCAACCAATTAGCAAGATAAGGCTAAAGAAAAAATATATAGACAAGAGAAACACCCATTTCTCCTCTTCCACTCTCCTTCCTCATGCATGGGCAACCCCCCTTGCTGTGTTTTTTCTATTGTTGTCGCCACTGATCAAGCTATCGCCGACCATCAGCCCCACCGCCAAGCACCTCTAGGCCCACCACCAAGCACCACCAGCCTTCGCCACAATCACCAAACACCACCTACACCTCTCTCTTTCAAGCTTGAAGTGAGGTAAGCCTTGACCTGATCTTGATTTATTTTTGATTTTGGGTTGTTCTAGTTATGATTATTGTTTAGATGATAAAAATAAGTGTTATTATGCAATTTTTATTGAGTTTAGTGATGTCTAAAGTTGTGGGTGATGAATTAGAAGTGTGATCAAATGAGTTAAATCATGAAAGTTGAATCCAAGATTGCTTGTTTCATTTGTTCTGATTTTGATGTGGGTAATGTATATAAGGCCTTAAATGATCTTTTTATATCTGATTACGGTGATTTAGAATGATTTCAAGTGAGAATGTATGTGAAAATGGAAGAGAAAGCTAAAATAGTGAAAGCTGAAAATTTCAGGAAAACAGCGCAGAATTCGGGATTAAACTGGTAATGCTCAGCCCATGGAAAAATTATATTTTGGTGGGTAGATAGTCCACTGTGTTATTTTTCAAATGACTTTTGAATCTCCTTAATCTGAGTTCTCTGGAAAACGTTATAGTCGTTTTACCAGAACTGTGCAGAATAGATCGAAAACTGACACACTTGTATTTTAATCCCATTTTGGGAACCCTATTGTGGGAATCATGTTCTATGTTGTAAATGAAAATTTTTTGGGACTTCTTAATCTTTTCATATTGGAGTTTTAGGTCTCCATTTGAGGTGAAGGGTGAAAGGTATGAAGTTTTGAAGTGNACTAACTTACTTTGGTGCAATTCGGCTGTTATTACAATTTTTGTACNNCATATACTTGGAAGAAAATTCTAAAAATTTTCCTATAGATTTTCCATATTATTTTATAGATTTCATGAATTTTGGTTGAGTATTTTGAACTTGGTAATTTTTGGAAGCATTTCAAGTAATTGTGTGAAGAGCAATAATAAAGATTGAGAGAGATTGATCATTGACTCATTTTGTGTATTTTGGGTCAAGCAAGGTTATTTAGGGAGGAAATGAAAATTTATGGATTTTCATGGAGCTTTTAGCTTGATTAATGAGAAAAAAGAAGATAAGTATATAATTTGGGAGCTTGTTTATGAGCTTCGAATTAATTATAGATTTTACAAAGAAAATACTAAATTTAGTGAGCTTAATGGATTCCATGGAGTTCAATGATTCATTTGGAGTGGAATTCTATCTCTAATGGATCTATAAATGAATTATGGGAGGTGAGGAGAATTTTCGATTTAAAAATCGTATTTATCAGACCAAATTATTGTAGTTTATGCTATTTTGAACAAAGATACATCTGTTTTGGCGTCAAACCGTTATTACTTACTCAATTCAGAATATATCAAATGTATTTATCAAGCCAATCTAGTGTACTCGCTGTTATCTTGAATCCAACTATACATCAGTGTGCCTTAATCCCGTATCAGCAACCTATTTCAGAAAAGACCAAAACCACTCTCCCATTTGTCACCATCAAGGCCTTTTCTTTGGTAAATCTCTTTTATCTCATTGCATTCTATTTTACTTTCATTTACTTTATAATGGATTTAATTACTTTCATTAATTTAGTTTTGAAGTTATATTAAAATACCCAAGTTATGTATACCATTTAATTACTCAATTTCTGTTACACATCCTCTTACTTACTTAATTATGTTAGTAAAGATTATTTACAGACTAGATATACTTATAATGAAATTTATGAAACAGAGTCAAGACCTAGTTACCATTCGCCATTATGCATAAGTGTTATCAAGTCAGAACATATTTATCAAGTTAGATGACATTTATGAAACAGCTGACTTATACTAAATCAAATGACATGTTTAAAGATTCAAGGTACGTCCATTGCCTGTATCTTTAGAAAGCAGAATATGTTTATCAAGTTACAATTCTTAATGAGTTTATCAATGAATCAGTTTATACAGTGATTTTCCATTTAACTTGGGACCCCGTGAGTTATCACCTATATGGCGTCAGCCCATCATTTACCCATGCGGCTTCAGGCCAACTCTTGATCGGATTGGCATGTGTACACCTTTGTATAGATCATATCATTTCAAGGGGTTTATATCCAGATAATAATGAGCAATTCAGTTTCATATTACTTTCATTTTCATTGTTATTGCGAACTAAATAAATTGCAAAAGTGGGTACCCATCAACAGTGTTTCTATGCTCATTTTACAATACAGGAATACATGTACTATGTTTTTGCTCACATTTTCAAATTGTGTTCATGTTTTCCATTTTAGGTGATGAAGTATCACATGTTTTTCCTTTTAGCAAGTCCTTTTAGAAGTCATCAAATGCTCACAATGGATTCAACATAGTATGAATGCTGGGATCGACCTTAGGGTCAAGTTGGGTTTATATTCCATATACTTGTGTAGTGTGGAGTGCGAGCTAACATATGGTATGGTTAAGTTGATGGTATTGAAGTTAAACTATTATGGACTTTTGGTATTAAAGTATTTCAGTTCAATAGACTTGTGATTGTGAACATGAGTAGCAAAATTTAATGGTTTCAGTGAGCCTTGTCCTTATCAGGACGGCAGTAGCACCTTCTATTATGAAGTTTTCTACTACAGTTTTCTGTAAATCATATCATTAGCATTTTAGGGGCGTTACACCTCCTATGTCTCCTAGTTGGTCACTCGGTTGCAATAGAGTGGGTTTGGTTGTGGTTTTTTTCGCACGTCATGTTTGCATGCAGGTAGTTCATACGTCGGGAAAGAGACATTGTTTGCCTACCTCTGTTTGTTAAGGTACAGTATCTTCCTCTTCCTTGTTGCACTTACAATTACATAGTTACTACAACATGATTTTTTTTCGTTTTTTTCCGTATTCCTTTATTCACTCCCCAAGACTTATCCTTAGTTCTTCTCCAAGAAATGTTTTGACAAAATCCTTCTTCTATATAATGTTTTCACAAAATCGGGTTTTTGTAAGTCTCTTGGAATCAGCCTCTCCATAGGCAAAATTGCTGATAGAGGTGAGGTTGCCTATATCTGGATCTCCCCAGATCCTACGAAAGCGGGATCTGTACTGAGAGTTGTTGTTGTTATTGGTACACCTCCTATGTCTCCTTGGGACCTTCCTATTGGCATGTGCCGCTGCAAATAGGGGACCTGCAATGTTGTTGAGCATAGCTGAGGTAGTGTGCCAGACTACTACGTCACTTGTTGTTGTTGAGACTATCTTATGCATGGACCGTATCCATCACCACTTAGATAAGTTTCGTTGAGAAGCCTACTACTGTAGGTAGTTTGCTAAGCCTAAGAGATTGGTCGGATCTATGTGGCTCTTTTTTTTATTTTTGTTCTTTGTTTTTATTCTTTTCTACTTCCTTTTTTCTCTTTTTCCGGTAGCTGGAAGCCAACCGGTATCTTCCTAGGCCCTACTAATTTTTTTTAATTCTGTCGGTGTGTAGATTTGGCTGCTAGAATACCTAAGACTCCTAGATATTCCAAGAAACATGGATGGGTACGTAGCCTCATGATTCTACCAAAGGAAGAGACTATTCAAGAATCAATCTACGATGAGCTGAACAATTTCTTAGATAAAGATCCACGTCTTTATTAGGTTGTTTGATAGTGGCATATACAACGATTTGTGACTAATGGGGAAGCGTTTGACCATATATGTCTCCATGGTTTACTTAGTGGATCATATTGTTTTCTAACTTAGGTAATAGGCAATGCATCCTTGCGTTAGATTGCATTACCGCTAAGTCCTCCAAAATGGTCATTCTCATATCAAGTCTTAGATGGACTATTGGCTTCATCTTCCTATAATAGCGATATCATCCGTCCCGTATTCTCTGCACATCTCCGAGCATTGTTTTAAGTGGATGACTGAATGTGATGCTGCATAAGGAAGACTTCTTATACCAAGCTAGATTCTACTAAGAAAGGAATGGCTGAGAATGACTTGTCTCGAAATAGAAAGAAGAGAGCTAAGGATCCTACCCCTCCCCCCAAAATATAGCCCCTCCTTAGTTGTGAAGGCCAAGAAATCAAAGAAGGACTAAAAATTTCAACTTTGCCTCTTATATGTTTTGTTTTTAGAATAAAGTTTAGTATTTTTTCATAGTAGAATGTTATTGGGACTTTTATTTCAAGTTGTATGCTTTAAAAATTTTAGATGGTAATAAAAGTATTATACTTTCTCCTACCATCGTTAAAAGCCTTTCGTTACTTATGCTACTCCTGATTGTATAACCCTTTTAATTTGCGGTATAACCCAATTTGCCATACAAGAGCCCCAGTCCCAACTTACTAGCAACTCGGCTGGTTTTTCAACAACAGGGCTATTGGCCTTGCTTCTTTGGGCCTTGGTCATTTATTTGTTGTGTTTTTCATCTTCCAAAAATAGTAGGCAATTAGGCTGGACCATTAAGGCTTCCTGTATACCCAAAGTACGGAATCATACCTTCATAGTTCATTAATCACCTATTTATTCATTACCCTTTTCTTTATTTTGATAGGCCTAGAATGGGCATTGTGAACTTAGTATGGATCCAGTTGAAAGCCTGCTACGGCCTGTTTAAGTGTAATACTTCTTTAATTGATCAAAGTTAGTATACTAAACATATTCTTCTCCATTCATATCCATGAACTACATCAATCCTTTCGATAAGATAGCCTTTTATATGTATTGGTCTAACCAGTTAGGTCACATATCCTCCTTGGATGTTGCATCGGGGCCTTTATCTCTTTCAAAACCAAGTCACCCTACTGGAGGTCCCTTGACTTAACTTTCTTCTTGAAAGCTCTTACAAACTGGCTTGGTAAATCTGGAAGTTGCGTGAAGCCCTTAATCTCCTGTTGTCTAACATTACTAGCTCTTTATATTGGGCTTTTGCCAAATCCAACTTCAAGATTTGGCTTTCAACAATTACCCTTAGTAAGGGTTTCATTATTTCTATTAGGAGCATTGACTCTGTTCCATATACCAAGGAACGTGGAGTTTCTCCTATAGAAGTTAAAATTGACGTCTTATACCCGTAAAGCACAAATCAGAGTTTATCAGGCCAATGCTTATAATTTTCAACCATTTTCATTTATCCCTTAGATATTGTTATTAGCTGCTTTGACTGATCTATTCCACTATGGAGATAGAGGGATGACTAATGATGTTAAATCTTATATTTCTCAAGTAAGGTTACTGCTTCCTTCTTAACATGGCCTCACTGATCACTTATTAGTTCATGTGGGATGCTATATCTAAATATGGTGTTATGGAGGAGAAATTAAATAGTCAATTGCTACAGGTTCATATTCATGCCCTTTTAGTGTAATTTTACTGATAATGTGGATTCCCAGTCTGAAATGCGACATATGGAAGTCAATATCGAATGAAAAGAAGAAGGTTAATGTTGTAACTTAGCATGTACTTGCCGTTTGTGACATCTTCTTACGCACAAATGGCAATCTCCCTCCATTGTGGAGCCTTAATGCTCGTTGGTCTTTTGGGGAGGATCTGGTGGATATTCTTTCTTCGTCAAGTATGGGTAAATGCTGTACTACCATACAGCGAAGCTAATACTGCATACATCAATGGCACAACAGTAAGTTGGTTTATTCCTCCTTTCTACTGTCAGTGGCATCGAATGGATGCTACTAGG
The DNA here is from genome assembly GCA_002740545.1 of Lophocereus schottii. NCBI lineage: Eukaryota > Viridiplantae > Streptophyta > Magnoliopsida > Caryophyllales > Cactaceae > Lophocereus > Lophocereus schottii. Next base: position 10,440 of record NCQV01108377.1, on the reverse strand, counting down.
GATGTTGATTATTGAAGCTAGTTTTGCTATGGCTTCTGCAAACTAGATATCCTCTTAAGGGAGATAGGTGGAGGTGATGTGGGTAAAGTTCTGGGTGAGGTCCACCAGTTATGCTTGGTATAGTGCCAAGGCTTCCCTTCTTACCTTCCATTTTATGATATTTAATCAATTATCAAATTGGAGTCTCTGTACACCAGCAACCTTTTGACTCCTATCTCTATAGTGGCTTGTAGCTCAATGATATCAACTTTATACTCTGCCATGTTATTAGTAATCTTAAAGTCTAGTTTTTATTGAAATAGGGGTATGTGCCCCTTTGGGAGATACAACGAGGATGCTCACCCCGAATCCTTTTTGATTTAAAGCTCAATCAAAGTATATTATCCACCTGTCTACTTCTACATGAACTCCACAACAAAATCTAAAGGTTCCTTTCTTTAATCCTCGGTCAGTAAACCTTCCAAGAAGTTGGACACGACCCTCCCCTTAATGGACTTTTTGGTAATGTAATGTAGATCGAATTTCGACAACATTACTATACACATGGCTACCTTCCCACTCCTTATGGGTTGTTGAAGCAGATATCATATGGGATCCATTGGTGCTATCACATGCACTATATAGTTTAGCATGTAATATCTAAGCTTCTTGATTGTCCATACTAAGGCTAAGGTAGATTTTTCCAAAGCTATGTAGCGAGTCTCATATTTGAGGAACTTTTTACATATATAATGGATGGTGTTTTCTTCCCCTTCTATTTTCTGGGCTAGCATAGCCCCTTTGGTAGTAGCTGTTGTTGTGAGATATAAGATATGGGGAATGCCAGGTTGCGGGGCACTAGTATAGTGGATTAGATAGGTACTCTTTGATTTTATCAAATAACTCTTGGCACTCCTGATCCCATTCAGGCTTTATCCCTTTTTTTAACTTCTTAAAGATAGGCTCACACACCATTGTTAGCTTCAATATCTAGCAACTGATACACTGCAAGCAACCAAAGAATCCTCATATCTCCTTATGTATCTTAGGTGGCGGCATTTCCTGTATTTCTATTTGTTTTGAAGGGCCGAGCTCAATTCGTTGGAGGCTGATGATATACCCCAGTAGCTTCCTTGAAGTAAATCTAAATGAGACCTCTGTGGATTCAAAGATATGTTTTATTTTCTAATGCCGGTGAAGAACTTCTGAAGAGTTGGAACATGCCTATCGGTTTTCTTAGATTTTATGATCTTGTTATGTGCATATATCTTAACTTCTCTGTGCATTAAGTCGTGTAGCAAGGTGGTAGCTATTCTTTGGTAGGTAGCCCTAGTATTCTTTAACCTAAATGGTATCACAACATAACAATAGGTTCCCCATAGGTAATGAAGTAGTATTTTCCATGTCTTCTATTGCCCTCTTGACTTGGTTATAACCAACATACCCATCCATAATAGAATAGAGAACATGATTGAGCAGTGTTGTCAACTAAGATATCTATATATGGTAGTGAAAAGTCATATTTTGGACAGGCCTTATTGAGATCCATAAAATCCACACACAGTCTCACTCTCATATCCTTCTCTGTGATTGGCAGGATGTTTACTATGCATTTAGGGTAGTATGCAACCCTAATAAATCCTACATACCGTTCCATTTATTTTCAAGGTCCATTTTTGTGTCATCCTACGAAACGTTTTCTTTATCAAGTTAACATCTGAGTAGAGAGGAATCTCATGCTCGGTAATATCTCAAGCAGTACTTGGCATATCCTTGTATAACTAGGCAAAGACATTTGTAAATTCCAATAGGAGTGAAGCAAAACTTTCTGCTCCTTGGGTTTAGTGACTTTCCCATTTTAAGCTCTAGGGGTTATTAAGAGTCCCTAAGTTGATAACTATCGTGGCCATGAGTATGGAAGTTCGATTTTCGTTATCTTCCACTGCATTAATTAATTGCTTAGGCGTTATTTCTTTATTTTAATTATAAGAGGCAAAGCAATCAAAAGAAAAGGATTAAGACGAGTCATTAATAAAAGAGTTTATCTTATTAAAATCGAAAACAGGTATATATAATGCAGAGTTTGAAGGAACATAAACTTAAGACTGACTCTTACACTCTACCCTACAATCTCCTAAACCATCCCCCAGCAATGGTTCACACTTTTCCTTCCTCTTTTGTTGTCCAAGTTATTTGCTTGCATCCTTCAGCTTTACCCTCAGTGATGAAGTTAATAGGATCGAATTCACTGTGAGACATACTGGGGGATAAAATAGCTGCAGGATCTTCCTTCTTCTTATAGCTTGACCAAATAGAATTCCAAAGATGTTAATTTCATCCAGGTTAATTTCATTGTCTTTCACAGTAGTGAGCACTTCCCTCTCCAGCAGTAGCGGTTGTTGAATACTTATACGAGAATTTTGAAGGTAAATTTTAAGGCCGCAAGCATACAACTTTCGCTACAGTACTCAAGGGTCATCTCCTCAGAAACGAGAATGAGCTTAAGGTCACAAAAGAGTAGTTTAAAGTAATTAATCTAACATTACTTATGTGATCCAAATAAAGCAACTCAAAGAGAACCAATAAACTCAAATTAAGAATCTAATTCGAGCATCGTGATTCAACTAAGCATAGATAGAAACGAATCTAACATTATTAATGAAACAACACCCCTAAAATAAGTAAAGTCAACATCATTATCCTATGCTTAGGGACAGGGGCACAAAAAAGCTTTCAAGCTTCATTTATGTGAACTGTCCATACCAAAATAGAAAGCAAAGATGCACAAAGAAAAGAAACAAAGATCATAAGAACTAAACTAAATGAAATAAACCAGAACAGAGGAGGGGGAAATTTAGTATTGCTAAAGTTTAGGGAAAATAGAGGAAGGAAGAAGTAGGGTATCCCTGCTCAACATAGCTCAACCCCAGCCTCCTCTCTTGCCCTCCACTAATAGCAATTCTCATGACTCTCAAACTGAGCAACACAGAGAACCAAGAAAAAATAATCTAAACTCATCTCAGCAAAACCAAACTGAAACCCACATCAAGTTCATGGAATTAGAGCAAGAGAGGTAATTGGCATTGAACTAAACTAAATCTAAACACAAAAAACTCAAAAATAAAACTAAAAAAGGTCCAGATGCATAATTAAACAACATCAATAGAGGTTTCCAAAGAAATCAGGGCAGAACAGAACGTCCAACGAGTAGAACAAGACATGTACAATAGAGAAAAGCGGAAAGGCGAGCTTGAATTTAGCAATGAAGAAACCCAGAAGAGCAAACGATCTTTATAGCACATTAAAAATGACAGAAACTCCATTAATGTGACCCAGAGTTCCAGTACTAGTCCAACTGAAGTTGTTTAACATTCAAGCAAAATTTCAAGTTGAAACTCATAACACAAATTAAAACATAGAATTACAAGCAGAAATTCAAAAGATTCAAGGCCAAATTACCTGAAATTGCATCTTAAAAATAGATCTGAAATTTGAAGAATAACATAGAATGAAATCAAAAAAACTCAACTCTAAATTAAAACCCGAATGCTCTAGCTAGAGACTGAAATTAAATCGAAACAATTAAATTCAAACCCTTAACCTATCTAAACATCTAAAATTGAAACTAGAAAAAACTAAAACTAAAAACTTGAATTCAAGCTCTAAATTACTAAAAAACTCAAATTAAGACTAACTAAAACCCTAAAATAAAACCTAGATTACCTAGCTCAAAATCGCCTTGCTTGCTCTATATTGCTCCTAAGATTGGTTCCCAACTTCATCTTGACTATTGAATTGTGAGTCGATGTGGATGGTGGACACATGATGGTGGTGAGTAATGGCAACCATAGAGGTGAGTAAAGATAGTGGCGTGGTGATGTTGGTCGATGCTGGGTATCAAACAAGAAGAAGAACCAGTAGAGTGGCTTTTGCCGGGTCTTAAGAGAGAGAAGGAGAAAGAGAGAGTTAACAAATAAGAGAGGGGGTTGGAGGTCACATAACTAGCATGGGTTAGATGGTCAACAGAGGTTTAGGGTTTTATTTTATTTTCTTCTTCTTCTTCTAGTTTTTGGGTCAAGAGAGGGAGTGGGCTTTGACTGAACATGGGCTAAGCAAAGTCAAACCTGAGCCCCAACTCTCAATTCAACATTTTCATCTTATTCTTTCCCATTTCTCAAACTTTTCGTTACCTACAAGAATAAAATAAATTCAAATAAAAATCTTGATATAATAATTATTTTGAGCATAAATTAGATATAAAAGTATCTTAGAAATATCATATTTTTGGCAAAAACAAATACCCCCACACTTAGATTTTGCTCGTCCTTGAGTAAAACAAACTAGACTACCAAAAAAGAAATGGAAACTAAGAAAAAGGAAATCCTAACTCACTTTTATAGGAATTATGGTTGCATTTAGCACATGTAACAAGCTGTTTATCTCTTGGTTTCCCAAGTGGATGAGTAAGGTCTCGTGAGAGTTTTCAAGTGAAATACTCACAAAAATCTTTTCAAAGCAGAAGAAAATCTTTTTGGTTTTCTCAAAACATGAACATATATAAAAGTAATGGGGAAATTAAGTACACAACCTAGAAAATTGCATCACCTTAGTAACCAACTCATTAGTCACAAAATGCATTCTAACATTGCCTTTTCACGCCACACAATATCATGCAACGATATGTACACCTTGCTTCCCATGCAAATGTATATCAATCCTTATGAATTAAGTTGCTAACAATGACACGATCCTTATTTCGTTGCCTAGTTGCCTCCTTTGCTCCTTTTTTTTTTTCCTTCTTTTTTTCCTTTTTCGGGAATAAAACTTACTGGACTTATAAATATTCAGGTCTTCCCTAAAGAGGGGTCTCATTAGAATGTGCAAGACACTTATTTCATTGCGCAAACAAATGTGTAATCAAGTAAAATAGTACATATTCAAGCCAATTAAACATATGAAATAAAGATGGTGGCCTTGAACATTGGTGCGTAGTTATTGTTCACTTTTTAGACTTTTTTCCTTTTTTTCTTCTTTTTTTTTTTTTGCATTTTTCAAGAGTTTAAAAGGCAACTTCAACAAATACAAAGCTCACATGCCAACTTAACGACAAAACCCTGAGAATTGAAGGCGCAATAAGTAAGGTAGGCACAAGTCACACATATGAGACAGGGTCATTATGAAAAATTGAATCTATATTCTCAATTAGATATCTCATCATGCAAACTCTATTTACATATAACTCAATAACCTATCAACAGGGGTTCACAATCGCCAAAGAAACAACACAAATCCCTAAAGAAAAACAAAAAGCTTTTTAAATTTTTTGGAATTTACAAACCAGCAAGGGGGTTTTGTTGGGTTTTAAGAGAGAGAAGGAGAAAGAGAGACTGAGTAAATAAAAGAGGGGGTTGGGGGTCAGTGGGTCACATGACCAGGACAAGGTGGGTGGTCAAGAGAGGTTTAGGATTTTATTTCATTTTATTTTCTTCTTCCTCTAGTTTTTATGTCAAGAGAGCGAGTGGGCTTTAACTGAACATGGGCTAAGTCAAGTCAAAGTTGAGCCCTAACTCTCAATTTAGCATTTTCGTCTTATTTCCCCCCCTTTTCTAATTTTTCATCACCTATAAGAATAAATTAAATTCAAATAAAAATCTAGATATAATAATTATTTTAAGCATAAATTAGATATAAAGGTATCGTAGAAATATCATATTTTTGGTGCAAACAAATACCCTCACGCCTAGAATTTGCTCACTATCGTGTAAAACAAACCAGACTACTGAAAAAGAAAATTCTAACTCACTTTTATAGGAATCACGGTTGTACTCAGCGCCTGCAACAAGCCCTTTATACCGATAGTTTTCCAAATGGGCAAGCGAGATCTTATGAGGGTTTTCAAGTGAAATACCAACAAAATCTTTTAACAAACAAAGGAAAATTTCCTTCGGTATTTTCAAAATAGAAACATATGTACAAGTGATTGGAAAATTCTATACACCACTAATCAATTGCATCACTCTAGTGACCAGATCACCAATTATATGCAAATAGAATGTACAATCAAAAGATGATATGTATACTTTGTTGCATGTGCAAATGTGTATCAATCCTTCTAAATCAAGTTGCTAGTACTAACACGATGCCTATTTCGTTGCCTAATTACCTTCTTCGTGCACCTTTTTTTTCTTCTTTTTTTTCTTATCTTACAAATATTCGGGTCTTTCCTAAAGACGGGTCTTATTAGAATGTGCAAAGCACCTATTTCATTTCCCAAACAAATGTATAATCAAGCAAAATAGCACATATTCAAGCCAATTAAAGACATAAAATAAAGATAGTGGCCTTGAACATTTGTGCCAGGGTTTTTATTCAATTTTTAACTTTTTTCCTTTTTTCTTTTTTTTCGCATTTTTCAAGAGCTAAGAAAGCAACTTCGACAAACAAAAAACTCACATGGCAACTTAACAACAAGAGCCAAAGAATTGACAGTAAAGTAAGTAAGGGAGGCATAAAATCGTACATATGAGAGGAGGTTATTATAAAAAATCAAACTTAAATCCTCAACTAGACATCTCATCATGCAAACTCTATTTACATAGAACTCAATAACCTACCAATAGGGGGTCACAATCGTCAAAGAAAGAACACAAATGCCCAAAGAAAAAGAAAAATCTTTTTTAATTTTTCAAAATTTTGAAAAATATGTACAAATGGGCACCTCACCATCACACTGAAACTCAACAACGTCCTCATTGTGGCAAGTAAGCTACCAAAAAGCAATCACAAAAGCCATACAATCATAAAACCAACACAAACTCACAGGTATATACACACTAGGACACCATCAAAATCAAAAACAAAACCAAAATTAAATCATCAAAATCAAAATTAAAATCAAAGTCACAAAAGAAAGCAAAAACAAAAACAAACTCTAAAATAAAAACAAAATCATTACCACCAAAATAAAAACAAAACAAAATCAATGAGCTACTAAATACAGGATAAAAACCACAGGGACCCTGAGGCAAAACAAAACACAAAAGAAAAGGAAAAGAAAAGACAAAACCAACAAAACCAAAAAAAAAAAAGCACTAACACATATTTACGAAAACATAACACTAATAAAAAAAAAAACACACAACTAAAACGTACTGAAAAAACAAAAATATCAAAACTAAACAAGGGGAGCTATTTGATAAAAATCAAACAAAATATCCATAGCATAATCATAAGCCTAGATATTCACAGCTATTCAACCAAAAGGACCAACAAGTATTCACAAACAAAATATACCACCAATAGCAAAATGCATAACACAACCAAGGGTGATCATAGCCAAGTTAACTCAACAAATCCCAAATTTTTCCTCAAGGTCAATCACTTACATAATCACAATTCCAAATATCCACAACTATGTACAAGAAAGAAGAAAAAGAAAAGAAAAATGAGAATAGAAAAAGGGTAGAATGATCATACTAGGTTGGGTACTAATTATACTAAACCAATGCCTCACTTAGATGAAGCTGAGGAGGTCCATCGAGCATCAGCCACTCCATCTCAGCTCACAAGCTGCTACTCTTATCAAAACACACCAATGCTCGTGATAACTTATCAAACATGCATGCAGGCAGAACACTCATAGAAATGAAAGTAGTAAGAAACAAGAGGAGGTATAGCCCAAACAAAGTGCATAAATGGAATGCAACTCAAGGCCCTCTTGAGCTTATCAAAGCTCTCATTCCAGTCAAAACAGAGATAAATGTACATATAAAATCATACGTATAAGTTAATAGCCTAACAATGATGTGACTATATAAAGCATAAACCATCCAGAGTGGTCTGAATGACCTAAATGAAGTCCAACATCTCTAAAGGTGGAGGAAAGAGGACCAACATAGGGTCAATCAACTGAAATATGAAAATCAATGCGTATGGGACGTCCTAAAGTCAATTCATTCGTCTCAAAGTGATCCTTGAGTCTCTCTATGTCAGTATCATCAAGAGTCTGATCTAAATAAAGACTACCAAATACAAAAGTCTCAGACTTTACAAAAGTAGATTCAGGAGGGTCTAAAAAAAGGAGGAGAATGGAGAGGGAGAAGACAGGGATGAAATGGAAGGGGTAGGAGCTAAATCAGATGAAAACTCAACAAAAATGGGATCAATAGGCTCCTCCGGGGGTGTAACCTCACTAAACTCCATAAGAAAAGGCTCGTTAGGTGTATACTCCTCAGAGAAGGTATCCTCCGACTTAATAAATATGTCACACTGATCATCAGAACTAGCATCAGTCTCAAACTCATCGGCCTCCTCAAGCTCTCCCAAGGGAGCCAAAGAAAGGGATAAATCATGAATGGTCAAACTACCCTAATAGGTGTCCCTAACTGTGCCAAACTCTAGGAACAACATAACTGCTAAAGGAGATTAGGGATCATTCACTTCTTCGAGGTCATCACAATGTGTATCATCATAAAAATCATGCCCTAAAAAGATCGATGCCTCATTCCTAACATCAAAGTCATCACATGACCTAGCCTCATGTGTAGAAGAGCCTAAACTACGATTAGTCTTACGTCAGCCAATGCCTCTAATCTGTGTGGTCTACCAAGTAGTGGACAAGTATCAACATCATGAGCCAAACAATCATAACAACCACATGAAATAGGAATACATGGAGTATGAGATTGCCAATAAGATATACCCCCAAACTGACTCTCATCTAAAAGTGTAGCATGCATCAGGTAAAAGTGCGGAATGGTTTGATTAAAGGTCTCTCTAATGTTTTCATACTCTCAAGTCTTATGAGCCAAACATTCAAAGAAATCCCAAATTTCATTCGGAGTCCTATTAAACAGACATCACAAACCCCCAAGGTACGTAGTCTTAACATGACACCGATATTCATCATTAAGACTATCAAAAATCACTTGATAATTTTCCATTTCTCAAAATTTGATTGACACATTGAGCACAAAAGTCATTCAATCTACTCAAATATCACAAAATATTTTATGCTCAAATTGGGGAAAACAGAAAATTGCGTTTGATTTTTAAAGATTTTTCAAGTTTTTTAATTTGTAAGAGTTTTCAAAAGTTTTCAATTTTTTTAATTGTTGACTTTAATAATTTTTAAGATTTTTTTTAAGAAATAAATTAAGCTAAGTCAATAGGAATAACAAAATAAAGAAAGAAAACAAAATATGTACAAGTAATAAAAAAATATCAAATAAAGGAAAATGTGACCTAATCGCAAGTCGTTGTCATCGGCAATGGCGCCAAAAACTTGTACGAGACTTTTCAAGGGAAATTTAAAGGCCACAAGCGTACAAATTTCACTGTAGTACTTTAGAGTCATCTCCTCACGAACAAGGATGAGCTTAAGCTCACAAAAGAATAGTTTAAACAAATTAATCTAATATTAATCACACAACTCCAAATAAAGCAACTCAAAGGGAGCCAATAAACTCAATTAAGAATCTAATAAGAGCATCGTGATCCAAATGAGCATAACTAGAAATGAATCTAACATTATAATGAAACATCACCTCTAAAATAAGTGAACTCAACATCATCATTCTACGGTTAAGTATCCTTGCTCAACCCTAACCTCCTCTGTCGCTCTCCAACAACAGCAATTCTCATGACTCCCAAACTAAGCAACACAGAGAACCTTGAAAAAAAATCTAAACTCAACTCATCAGAACCCAACTGAAACCCAGATCAAATTTTGTGGAATTATAGCAAGAGAGGTAATTGGCATTGAACTAAACTAAATCTAAACATGAAAAACTCAGAAATAAAACTTTAAAAGGCCCAAATTCATATTCAAACAACATCAATAGAGGTCCCTAGAGAAATCATGGTAGAACAGAACATCCAACCAAAGATACTCGACTCGCAAGTCGTCCCCTGGAACCGCGAGCCGGTTTGTGCATCCAGAACGCAGATTAGAGACGATCCAAATCGGGGTGGATTACAACCCAGTACGTTAAGGCTGGCATTCCAGATAGAGCTCTTTCTCCTATAGCAATGGCAGCAAACTTGGCATGAGGAGAGAGAGAATAAAATGGAAGGAGACAGGAAGAGGGATCGACTTTGGATATAGTTGCTTTTTTTTAATTATTTAATGATGATAGTGGGCAGAGAGGGAGAGGGAGATTGAGAGACTGCACAATAACCGAGGTCTCTTCAATACCCTATGTTTGTATCTATCCTATTTCAGATAAGCACAGTAACAAAGGCCCGACTCTTTGTTTACTACTGCCTATATGCTCTATACCCATGGCATTATGCCAGCCTATTTACATAGATTCCAATGTTTGGGCATTTACTCATCTGAGTGAGGTCTGGCTTTTAATTGAAAGGATATCATGATTACTTAATTAGTATGCTAATATCTACTACCGTTAAATTTTAAAAAGAAACTAAAATTTTGGTGAGGAAATACTCCTCTATCTCTGT
>NCQV01108376.1:17687-32639 GCA_002740545.1 Lophocereus schottii | reverse complement strand
TCTCTCTCTCTCACATCACTGGGCAGTAAACTGGGCTCTTCATCTCTTGGTGGTTTCAAGACTTCAATTCGAATTTAATGGAAGTAATCAAGAGCTTAGGCTGCATTTCTTGTTGTAAGGAGGAGCAAAGAGATCAATTGAAGGAAAAGTAGCAAGTACTAGGGTGTAGTTTCTTACTTTTCAACTCCCTTTGTTTTCTTTTTGTCTTTCTAAATCTGTTTTTCTTAATTTTCAGATTCAGATTTTAGGCATTCAAATTTGTATTTGATTTGAGTGTTGTTTAGCTCAATTGAGAAGCTACAAGCTGTAGGTTAGATTTTTGATATGGGTTCTCTTTTGGTTCGATCTTGGATACTCTGTTCTGGGTTCTGTTACAGTTGAATTTTAAGGCATGGTTGTTTCATGCCACTTTGGCTTGCTTTGGTTTGTTTGTGTTGCTTGGCTCTATTGTTCAATATGGGTTGTGATTATTTCAACATGTGGTACAATTGGCATTTATTGTTTTTTGTGATGTTTAATTCGGTTTGTTTTTTATGACTATTCCGCAATCCTTTTTTGGCTTCAAGAGATTCATTGTGATCCTTTCGTTCCTTCTCCTTGGATTTGAGCAAATTCAGTCAACATCGTAGTTCCTTCTCCTTTCTTTGAATCCTACAGTGATACTTTTTTGTCTGATTTTTTGGGAATAGAATGATGATAATGGTGCGTGGTGAATCTGGTGGTTTTGCTGGACCGTTGGGCTAAGCGCATGACATTATTCATGTATTTTTTTAATTATTTATTTTTGGTACTTGACAGATACTAGCCAGCTTTCCTTTGAATTCGTTGATTTGCTTTGTTGATAATACCAGTATAGCAGTTAGTGACCTAATTCTGACTATGGATGGACACCCTCAAGTTTTACGTTGAAAAATTTTATGCTTGCGAAAATACACAACAACATATATAGTATTTCATACTTGTTAGCCCGGACATGTATATACAGCTGTATGGGTTAATGTAGGAAAATCTTTCAAATGTGTATGGGGTTATAGGATTTGTTGTTAAAAAAAAAAAATTTAAAAAGGGACAGATAATAAAGGGGGCTAAGCAAAAATGCATGACTTTAATGTTTATCACTTAACATTTAGTACTTATAACTTAAGGTTGAATCCTAAGATTCAATTATCAACAATTAAGGTTTAGTGTTCGACTCTCATAGGATGGGTCATACCCTTATTCCCAATATTTGAAACCAAGGGTTAAAACCCTAAACAGTAAAACTTAAAGTTGAAATATTGGATTTGCTTTAGAACTTAAACCTTGATGCTTTGACCTTAGGGTAAATTCCTAAAGCTTAGATGTTAAACCCAAAAACCAAGGCACTTTCTTATTATTTGTGGAATAACCTGAAACACTAAATCTTAAGCCCAAAAGAATGCCCCAACTTATAAGCAATTAATTAACGTCAATTAATTAAATATTAGCGACTAATCCTACAATAAGATTAGGGTTAGGGCAATACTACCCTCCTCTAGAGGATAAGGCTTGGTTAACTACTTACATAAACATTATAACATCTCTAATGTTGTATTATAATCAAGTGAAGTACAATTTTTATATGCTCAACCTCAACAAAAGTCTAATATTACCAAAGATACTCATCCGTGAACTGAAACTTTATGGAACATCATTGTGAGCTCGTCTAGATGCACTTATCGGCTTGTTGCTTTATTCCAGTTGCTAGGTATCAACACTTCCCAGATACTTCACCTAAAACACAAAAATATCAAAATATTCAAACAATATGTTAAAACTCAATACAGTTACCCCTATACTGTAAAAATAGAAACTTATTTTTCAATAAGCATGTGCATTTCAATTCATTTTAGTTTGAAAATGAGAAAAGGAGGGAATGGAAGTAAAATTGCTTTGCCAATTATTATCTAGATGTGGAATTATTTTTGATGTTTAAAGCGATCATTAAAATAGGTGTACACCTTCGGCTTCGAGGCCGATTAGGAAGCCTGAGCTAAAGCTGCTTGGGTGAACTGAATGGGCGTAAAGCCTGATGCTTGATGACTATGGGCTACTTAACTAGGTGGCAAAATATTGTTTCAAACTGATTCATCACATGAATATGGCTTTAAAATATATATATTTTGAGAAACATGTGAATTTTTGAAGAGTACAGACAATTAAATTTAGTTGATTTGAAAATTTTGCCTCTCACACCTTAGACTTATTTAATTAATGTCTCGACAACGATGAAAGCGGTCTTGCTTCTATTATACACAAGTCTTTTATTATTGGAAATGGTATACACTTATCATTTTAATGATTTTAATAAACTGAAACATTCTTGCCGCCTTTTATATTTGGTGCAACTTCTTATTAACCATTATTATAGTTGCTAGCATTATCACCGTTACTGTTGTTGCCTCTCTCATTGTTCATTGTTACTATTGCTATTACTATTTTTTATTGTTGTTGCTACTATAATTGTTATTGTCATTACTACTACTATTACTACGTTGTTGTTGTCAATATTACCATTATCATGTTTTCTAGTGCTTTCTTTTAGTCAACATCATTTATTCATTACATGTACTTAGTAATTTAAAATTAAAATTAATTAGGTTAAGTAGTGAAACTAGTTTACTTAAGTTGTCCGAATCTTAAAAAAAAGAGAGTGAGATATTTATATTGTTTAATCGAGAACCTGGATAGAGAAAGTATTTATTTTAAGAGCATAGTTAAGTTTTTAGTGGCTACTTCCCCCCTTTAAATTATAAGAGCTTTCTCTCCATAGCTTATTAAAATTATATTTCAATCTTTAAGCATTCCTTTCAATAAGTTAGCCAACATTAAGACTTAATTATCATTAGCATTTCTGTGAGCCTTCACTCCCACTTAATTTATTTGAATTGAATGCTAGAAACAAGCTTGAGGGTAGGCCTCAATTGTCCACTTGAGTTTAAAGTTCCCAATTATCCTATTTTGTCCCAACTTTCAAAGATGCCATTCTCTTCTCTCCATCTTCCTCCTAAAGTGCTTCCGTCTTCTTCTACCTCAAGTTTTTTATGGTATCTCACAAATAGAACATCAAATACCAAGTTCTTTCAAAATTAGAAAATAGTTTATCCAATTTAAACCAAATTAAGGTTATTTAGGAGCACACCCCTAAATTTTTCACTCATACTCTTCTCTTCCATAACCACACATAATATTCAACCATCCAAACTCAAAATTATGAGAATCAAACTCCAATTAATAAAGAAAAACTCTTTTTTAAAATCAAAGGAATACAATTATTAGTTAAAGCAACAAGAAAAATGAGGGTTTCACCTTCAAAGCGCAAACACGCTAAGCAAGAGAGGGGAAAGTGAAGTGGTTGAAAGCCATGTGAGGGATGCGCCGATCGGCGACACCTCAGTAGCAGCAAGGGGTCAGGGTGAGGGGTTGGATGCAGCAAGGCATGTGCAAGGGGGGTTGTACTGTAGTGTGTGGAAGATGTGTGAGAAGGAAAAACTTGCTCATGATTTTTTTTATTTATTCTTTTATTCCCTACCTTTTGGTTCCAAAGATCATGGCTCCTTTCTCTCTCAAATCCAATGCAAGTTACTCTCTAGTTGGGGTCTCATTTGTGCCAATATTGTTCTTTAATTAATACCAACCTACTTTAACTCTTCATTCACTGGTTAGTGAATTTAAATCTTGCAGCTTATTTACTTACTTTGTAAATGTTTGTTTAACATTATTGACTTAATTTACTCATTTATATTTTTTAATTTTTTTTATTTAGCAAATTTCTAGCTTACAAAATGTATAAGCTATTCTTAATTTATATCATTTATGAAGACAATTAGCTTTAATCGCTCGTATAATTATACCATTTCACTTATTTATTTATAAGTATTGGATGATTTTATACATCACATTATGAAATGTGATTTGAATGTCACTTCGTCGTCTTAGGCTATAATTGCATAAATATTTCGAACTCCGAATTGAAATGCAGCACTCAACTTTGTTAAATTTCGATTTATTAAAGTAATTAACATGGATTAGGTTCTGATTGTTATAACTTTCCCACCTTAAAATAAGTTTCATCCTCGACACTTCTAATCTTGAAAGAATCTTGGGAAACATCATCAATATATCTCTTTAATCTTCTAGGTGGCTTCTGATGTGGTATGGTTAGCCCACAACCTTTGAACTAGGAAGCCTTAATTATGATACTATTTGCATCCATGGTCCAAAAATTCGCACAAGATGCTTCTCAAGGACCAAGTTTTCTAGGCTTTATCACAGTGCTGTGACTTGGGTATGATATATCATTTCTGAGCTATGAGATGAAGAAAATACTATGCATATGCTCTAATTCTGTTGGCTAAGCTAAATTGCATAGAGGCATATTCCCCCTTTTTTCATTTTTCTTTTAGAGGCTTAGTCTGAGAAGTTCTCTTGTTCACATCAAATCTTAGACCTGGTATCCCATTATATATCATGTCTCATGCTATAATACATAATCTAACTTATCTCCTATCAGACATAAATGATGATCAATTTATTCTCCAAGCACCATGAATCAAAGCAAAGTAGATAAATTTGATTCCTTATGATACCTCTCAAATTTCATTCTTCATCCATAGTTGTAAATATCATTCTCAAAACTTAAGTTCTAGCAATAAGTTCCAAACGACTGACTTCAAACTCAATCCACAACCATGTAGGATTTTTCTATCCAAAGATCCACTTCAGCAAAGTATTGCGTTCTATTTATTTTGATTTATTTGTTTTTCATGTAATAATATTCATTGTCACGATCAGACCCTGTACGTTGACTTCTAAACTCATCTTACACTATTAAATGTGCAACATAATAATTCCATTTTCATAGTTTCTCTTTTGCCTACTAGTAAAGCATGGCTTATGCGAAAGGAGTAAATAAATTAATGGCCATCCGGCAAGAATACATTTATACAAGTGTAAGGATCGACCTCCCCAAGGGTGCGATCTCCCCTGAATAACTTATAACTCATGTGCTAGGAACTTTTATATTTTTCTAAAAATCAAATTTAATTTATTTTTTACTTTATTTTTATTACAAGCTCACGGAGAATGGGCCTGGGCTAGCCAGGTGGGGAGGACCATGTCCATCTCCCTTGGACTGGGTCCTGCTAGTCTTCTCGGCCTAGCCTAGAATCTGGTTGGAAGCCTGTTCTAGGATCTCGAGTGGGTTCCTGGGCCAGATCAAGACTTTGATTCTGGTCTAGGCAGATTCTACTACCTAGATTCCAATTTATTTTCCTTTAGCCAGCAATACATGAACGGAGGCTAAATTAAAATAGCAAAGAATTAGTTTTTAGCCAAACAGAATCACCAGTGAGTTTTAAAAAAAACTTACAAACCATGGCAACTTTCAAAGTAGATTATACCAACAGGGACACCAAATGGGCAAATTGAAGCTGTTTCAAAAGGGTTTTGGAAAGGTCCTGAGCAATCGCTAGTGTAGGGACCCATTCTAACTTCTTGGCCTAGAACTGAGGTTCTAGAGCCGGGCGTGAAAGTATGGTGATGTGATGGAGCGCACTCTAGCACCGACTGTCATCACTGATAGCCTCTACTAATTAATACAGAAAATTAAAACTTAATCACACTAACATGCATCCATGCAACTAATTAGAATCATTCATATAATCAGGTAAAAGGGTACAAACTTTATTCCAATGCAAACAAAAGCAAAGTAAATAAGTTAAAGAGGATGGGAAGCTATCTAAAAATTACATCTTTGGTCACTAAGCAAAAATCATAAAAGAGGAATAGAGTAGAACAGTAGAAAAAAATAGAGTTCTTACTCTCAAGATAACCTATCTATTTTACCTAAAAACCCAGCAGAGTGATGCCTTCTTAATGATTAACCCAATTTTCTACCTTCAATGTATGGAGTATTTCTCTCCTCGATTTTGGTGTTCTCCTCTCTCTAGCATCTGATGCCTCTAACTAATTTGATGCATCTAACTTATACCGAATCCATGCCAATTCTATCCCAATTTGATTCTTTGTCTCTAACCCCTAGCGGTAGCCCCTATTTATAGTGATTGAAGGGGTAATCTGAATCAAGTTAGAAATAGGAGACCTAATCCTAATCTAATTAAGGTTAATCTAAACAGGCGCATTAATTCTGCAGGGATTCTGACTAATTAGTCTCGGTAAACTAATCAGACTAGATTTTTAGTTAATTAGTCTTATTTAGTAGAAAAGAACTCGAAGAGAGGGAGCCCAGCTAGGTTTTCTTCTATAGGACTTGACCCGATTCTTTGAAGCAGGAACCCGCCCAGGTTCGTGGGCTGGGTTGCAGATAGATCAATTTGTTTTGGCCATAACTTTCACGTCTGACCTTTGTTTTGAGTGATTCTTTTTTGTCTTGAAGGATTATTAAGTTTAGTTTCCAATAAAACTAATTTTATGATACTAAGATAAGTATGGAACAAGATATAAGAAAAAATATGACCAAGTGTCATTTCAGCACAAGTCCAAATATTCAACTTATATCTTTTCCATTGCTTGTTAGACTTTGGTGCATAATAATATCATTAGAAAGCTTATTCAATGAATATTTTTATTACCTAGACTTAATAATCTTATACACTCTAGAGTGAATCTCAAATAGTCGCCAAACACTGTCAAGTTGGATATGTTTGGGCTTTTCGGGCTCTATTAACCTTTTGGACACGAATTCAAGGATTACTCTGCTGGGCCCACAAATATGCAAGTGTGGGTATAAATTTCATCATTGGGCAATAAAATAAGATGCCATTTTTTTTACGCGTCTACAACAAGCTTATTAAACTCCACATAACAATTGAGATTTAGCAACATTCCTAGGTTCCCTAACTTAAATTTGTCTCTAAACTTGCACTCATATCGATCGGTGATGTGTCCGGTTACAATATAAACTTTTAAAATTCTCTCACTTTCCTATTATCTACTGAGTCCTTGACATGTTAATCCCTTAATTTATCTCAGTCCACATCGCACCATCTATAAGGTTCAATGATCTTCATAACAACTGATATCAGAGGGAACTTAATCACCACATTTAGAAGACACATGACTACCATATTTAGGAACGAAAAAGGAATTTCACTATTTGTCCCCAAAATAGTTTATTTATGGTGTTCCTAATTAACACTTCCGCAAGTACACGATTGCTATAGTTTAGTTTTAATATCGTTCACACAGAGACTAAATGTAATCTATTGAGTTTTAACCTATAATAAAAGGCTAAGCAAACAAGTTCCAATGAGTTGTTCGAATTATACAAATTAACTAACTGTGAAATTCAATTGAACTAAAATATCTGGGGAATTGTTTCATCTAGTAAAGAGTTAGATCAATGGATTAAATCATGTATTTAACTTAAATTGGATGATTGAAGGAGTGCAATTGATCTAAAATTTAGCCTTTTCTTTCGGAATAAATTGTGTTGCCCAAAATGATACAATTAGCATTCCTTCAAATGCCCTTGTTTTAGTCTAAGTTATAGGTTTTTTATTAGCTAAAGTTTTCTCTCAACAAGAAAATCTCTTTCAAGTATTGCTAAATCAGGTCCTAACTTGTTGGTGACATAGCAAGCTTCTCTTTTTGGTTCTTTACTCAACTATCTAGTATAAGCGAGCAAATTTGGCTAAAGTTCACTCACAACACTTCAATCACAAGGCAGAATTCAATCATTCCAACACAAAATAAGCACAAGCAATAAAGATTAAGAATCCAACATCAATTCTTTGGCTCATAAGTCCCTAGATTAAATAAACTACTCACTCATGTTCAAAATTAACAACATTTAAAACAAGAGTTCAAGAAAATACTAAAGGGAGAAAAAACAAAGCAGCAAATGGTGATTCTCCAATGTTGTTCCGATCTTCAAACCTCCAAAGCTAAAGCTTTCCTTCAATTTCCTTCCCTAACTCTAAAGAACACAAACTAAGAATCCTAACCCTAATCAAAAATATGAGAGAAATGAGTGTAGTGAGATTAGTCATCTCTCTTTTCTGCAGTTGAATAGCCTCTTATAAGCTTGAAATCAAGCATCCTCGGCAGCAAGATGAATGTAGATGAAGAGGCAAGCAGTTTTAGGTTTACCACCGATCGTGGCCTTCACCACGGAGCATTTGTGGTTACCTCTACCTCAAAATTCTTTGGCTCTTCTTTTCCTCCATGACCATGGTGACTTAGGGGCATCTATACAGTGTCAAATCATACTCAATTAGGGTCAAAGTTGGGGCAAAAAGGTACAAAAATCTGCTAAACATAGAAAGAACCATACCTAAGTGTGAAACATGAATAAGAGTGTAGATTACAACATAACGTTCATAAATCTCCCTAAAATGCACCAAATGACCGCAAAATGAAGTAAACTCTATGCACATTTTAAACTCCCCAATGCTTGAACCGTTGCTTATTCCCAGTCAACTATGAAACCAAAGCTATGATTAGGAATCCTCCGGTAAACAATAGTAGCATCATCAATAGCCAAATTGACCTAAAAATTAGCCCAAAAGTGATTGAAAACATTACAAAATAGGCAAGAGAATGAAGTTTTTGAAACAAGAGCAAGTACCATCGTGTCAAATATTGAATCGATCACCTAAATCAACTTAAACAATCATATTGGCATATACAATAGGTAGAGCTAAAAGAACCGGTGGACCTTCATTTTAGGAATAAAGCGCTTATCACTCTTGTGTTTAAAGTATAATGCGATTCTCTTAAGTCTCATTCCAAAGAATCAAATCTACCATAAGCTTGCTAAAACTCTCCAACTCGTCTCTACTAAATTGAAAAACACACTAGGCAATCATAAAGACTTTGATAGGATTGTAACGGGGCTGTGGGTATAGGTAAGAGGGGAACAAATATATTGCAATTTGTGGAGCTCAAAGCCAAAGACTTGAGTATAAATCATCATCGCCCAAATTTTCACAAAGATACTCCTCACAGCAATAGATCTCAAACAAACAAAATTACCCCTAGTTGGTTTACAATGTGAGAAAGTGTTGAAGTATATCTAATATAAAATCGATACCAAACCTTGTATCATTTTGCTTCTCTTTTTTCAGTTAACATTCTTTTTATATTTTTCTTCTTTTGTTGATTCTTTTTTTTCCAAAAGAGAAGGATCATGGCAAGAGAAATTATGCAATTTACAATGCTTTTACTAACAACTCACAAAATTCAACCCAATTAACACTAAGGGAAATATCGCATGAGTCCCTTATTCACAAAAAGCAAACCGCACCGAACAACAATGTTGTCATCCACAAACTACGCCCAATGAGTAATGAAACTCTATAAGTCTTAGCTAAAGAGTAAGACATGTATTTGGCTAAGGACCATACTATAGGTTTGCATCAAGAAAAAAATGTCAAGGCTCAAAGGCGGTAGCAAGGGATAAATCATACATAATAAGGAAGGTTATTTAGCCAATGTAGCTCGTAAATTCAAAAAATGCCTCAATCATATTGCCTAAATATGCATGCTAAATGTGATCTTGAATAAGAGTTAAAGCAAGTTCTAGAGATTTGAAATCTAGGAAGAGCTGCACATGAAAAGAATCTGAGGCCAAAATAATGAATTAGTCTAATTAATCTCAAAATCTCACGGGACAACTACCTAGGTTCAACTAGCCATTAGATCAAATGTGCCAAATATTAATGCCAAGAATCATTGAATAATCAAATTGCTATCAATATAACGGGCAAAACATGAAGAACATTTAAGAAACTTGTAATCAAACATTTTATTCACAAATGGGCATAATGAAAAGGTCAAAATAAGGCAGACAACTACTTGGTCTAAAGACTCATCATTAGAGGATTTATTACTTTTTCATTTTTTTTGTTTCTATTTTTTAAATTTATTTTATTTATGCTAATTAAAATGCAACTAAAAATTAAAAATACCAAAATAAAACTAAAACTAAGAAAAGAAGCCTAAAAATGGATAGAAAAACGAAATGATCAACTAAAAATGCAAACTAATCCTAAAAAGCACGACTTAAAATGCAAAATACTCACACATCCACATCACATACAGTGTCACAACCAAACACACAACTCCCCCATCTTGGATAAAGGAATATCCTCCATGCAAGGACATAAGAATCAACGGAGAAGGTAAAGAAGAAACTAAAAAGGAGGAGGGGGTAGAAGCAGGAGGATGAGATTGAAAAATATGTCAATCACGCCAAGTCTCCAAAAAAGGCCTAAAGTCTTTGAAATAATTGTTTTGGGAAGCAATCATCCCATGGAGCTCATCATGCCGCTCTTAAACAAAGTCATAGAATGCGGTATGCTCAATTTGAATATAGGCTCGGGAGAATGCTTGCTCCTCTTGGATTGGCTGAAGGGTAGCATGTAAATCAGTGAAATCAGAGGAGGTGGACAGTTGGTATAAACTAGAAGCCATTAGGTAAGGAAGGGGAGGCGGTAGTGCTTGACTTGACATCCTCGCCTCTTGAGTGGTTCTTGCTTTCTTCATGGGTGCCATGGATATGGAGAGTGGATGCTCTACACACTAAGTTAAAATAGGAAAAAAATGGTGAAAAATGAAAAAATTGTGATAATTAAAGTTAATGGAGAAGAAATATGGAAGAAAATGAGAAACTTTGGAATAATAGAAGGTGAAGTTGTGTTGTTGAAGGTTTGGGTATAAAAATAGGTAGAATGTAAGAGAAAGAAGGCAAGAAAAGAGATATTTGAAGGAGATTTGTAGTGAAAATGAAGAAAATAAGAAGAAAGGGAAGAAATTGGATGGAAAATGATGAAAAATTGAAAGCGTGAGGGTGGATGGTTATGGAGTTTGTAGAGAGAGAAAGAAAGAGTTTTGAGAAAGATTGTCAAGTGGTTGAAGATGAATGGATGTTTTCGGGTCAAAGGAGATGAAAAACCCTTGATCACCGATGGAGAGACCCACCATAGACTATAGGGTCCACAACGGATCCTCCGTGGTGAGCTCTCTTTCAGTAGCTTTCTCGAATTTCTAGAAGAGACCCCACGGACCAAGCTAAGCACCGCTAGGGGTCAGTGGTAGCTGCTGTTTGGAGCTTCTAAAACTCACTTTATTTTTTTATTTTTTTTCTTTTTTCCTTTTTTGCTCTTTTGTTTTGCTGTTTTTATTGATGATTTTTTTTTATATTTGTTTGTTTACTTTTTTTCTCTCTTTTTTTAAAACATGAAGTGCACTATATACAATCAAAGAAAAGAAGAACTAGTAAAGGAAAGAAACTTGGGTTGCCTCCTAAGAAGTACTCTTTCAGGGTCGGGAGCCCAACCTTCACTTCCATGATGGCTCGGGCCAGTAAGAGTTTGAACAACGGACTTCTCAATGGGTTCCTCGATAAAATAAGGCTTAAAACGCTGCCTATTGACCTTGAATGCATCGGTAAGCTCGCTCCACACCTTTATAGCTCCATGAGGAAAGACCTTTGCAACTTAAATGGTCCCGACCACCGGAATCTCAGCTTACGTAGAAATAACCACAACTTAGAATTGAACAATCGGAAAAAGTCACATTTCTTAAATCTCTTCTTTATAATATACTTGTCATGCCATTGCTTGGTCCTCTTCTTGTATATTTTGGATCTTTCATAGGCTTCCAAACGTAACTAATCTAACTCATTCAATTGTAATATTCTTTTCTCATTGGCACCTTAAGATCAAAGTTGAGAGTTCAAATTGCTCAATACGCTTTGTGTTCTAACTCCACTGGCAAATGGCAGGACTTTTTGAACACTAACCAGTAAGGAGTAGTACTCAGAGGAGTTTTGTAAGTGGTCAGATAAGCCCACAGAGAATCATCAAGCTTCATAGACCAATCTTTTCGGGACTGATCAATCGTTTTCTCCAAAATGCTTTTCAAATTCTGATTAGATAACTCAACTTGACCACTTGTTTAGGGATGATAAGGGGTACCAATCTTATAAAAAAACCCCATACTTCTTTAAGAGAGATTCAAGTGACTTGTTATAGAATGAGTCACATTGTTATTCAAAAGAGCTCTTGGTGTGCTAAATCTTGTAAAGAGGTTCTATATAAGAAACTTGATTGCCACTTTGGAGTCATTGGTAAGAGAGGCAATGGCTTCTACCCACTTAGAAACATAATCAACTGCCACAAGGATGTAAAGATTATTGTGAGAAGAAGGAAATGGGCCTATGAAGTCAATTCCCCAAATATCAAAAAGTTCTATCTCAAGAATCCCACTTTGAGGCATCTCATGTCTTTTGGAAATGTCGCCCGCTCATTGGAATCGATTGTTAGTCATAACAAAGTTTCTTGCATCTTTGAAGAGAGTCGGCCAATAGAAACCTGCTTAAAGCACCTTCGCAATAGTCTTGTCTGGTCCAAAGAGTCGATCATAAGTTGAAGGATGGCACTGGTGAAGGGCACTACAAACCTCATCGTCTGGCAAACATCTTCTATAAACACTATCTCCACACAGCTTGTGGAGAAGAGGCTCCTCCTCCACAGGATATTTCACATCAGAAAGAAATTTCTTCTTTTGTTGATAAGACAACCCAGGTGGCATTACTCCACATACCTTGAAATTCACCAAATCAGCACACCATGGAGTGGCTTGATGAGATATTGAAAGGAGTTGATCATCCAGGAAGGAATCATCTATGGGAAGCTCCTTTATTGGTGTGGCCTTCGCACCCAAATGAGATAAGTGATCCGCGACTACATTTTCATGGCTGACTTTATTTGAAATCTTGAAGTGAAATTCTTGTAGAAGAAGCACCTAGCGAATGAGGAGAGGCTTAGAGTCGAACTTCTTTAGGAGATGCTTCAATGTTGCATGATCAGTGAAAATGATCACCTTAGAATTAATTAAATATGGGCAGAATCTTTCCAAGGCGAACACAATAGCCGGGAACTCATTCTCGGTGATGGCATAATTCATTTAAGTGTCATCCAAAGTTCACCTCATATAGTACATAGCATAGGGCTTATTGTCCTTCCGTTGCCCTAAAACTGCTCCCACTGCATAGTCACTAGCGTCGCACATTACCTCAAAAGGTAATCCCTAGTCCGGAGCTTGCATAATAGGAGCATAAATCAAAGCCTCCTTTAACTTGTGAAAAGCACTCAAACACTCTTCATTAAACTCAAATGGCACATCTTTAACAAGCAAATGAGTGAGAGGTTTTACAATTTTCGAAAAATATTTTATGAACCATCGGTAAAAACCAATGTGTCCAAGAAAACTCCTTACATGCTTTGTAGAAGTAGGTGGCGGTAATTTCACAATTACCTCTAGCTTTGCTTTATCAACTTCGATTCCCCTATTTAAACAATATGGCCTAGAACAACCCCCTCTTATACTATAAAATGCTAGTTTTACTAATTCCAGAACAAATTTATATCCTCACATCTTTGCAAAACTTTGGACAAATTATTCAAGCAACAGTCAAAAGTTATTCGATACACTGAAAAATCATCCATAAAGACCTCTATTATGTCTACGATAAAGTTAGAGAAAATAGCCACCATGCATTGTTGAAATGTGATAGGGGCATTACACAGTTCAAATGGCATTCTCTTATAGGCAAATATACCATATGGACAGGTAAAGGTGGTCTTTTCTTGGTCACTAGGGTAGATAGGGGTTTGGAATAACCCTGAATACATATCTCAATAGCAAATATAGGAATTTTTGGCCAACCTCTCGAGCATTTGGACAATGAAGGGAAGGAGAAAATGGTTCTTATGGGTGGCCTTATTCAACTGCCTATAGTTTATGTACATACTTAAACCCATAACTGTCCTATTAGGAATCAGTTTATTGTTCTCAATTTTTACAATCATCACTCCCCCTTCTTAGGCACAATATGGACCAAGCTCACCCACTTGCTATCGGAGATAGGGTTGATAATGTCAGCCTTAAGCAATTTTAAAATTTTTTTCTTGACCACATCTTGCATATAACATTCAAGCTTTTTCGGTGTTCAATTAAGGGTTTATGATCATCTTCCATCAAAACACGATGCATACACGCAGAAGGGTGAATTCCTTTAAGGTTATGAAGAGTATACTCTATGGCCTTACGATGCATCCTAAGTATTCTTAGTAAAGAGTCAACTTGAGAGGCATTTAGACTCATGTTCACAATCACAAGATATGTAGAATTGGGGCCAAGAAACTCGTACCTCAAAGAAGAAGAAAAAAGAGGTTTTAATTCTACCTCGGGGAATGTTTCTCATCAGACGAGGGTGCATCATCATTCACTAGTACATCCACCTTAGTAAAGGTTTGGTAGAACTTGTAAAGAAGCTTCCAAGAATTGAGCACACATTGCTACTTTTGGATTTTCATCCTTAATAGTACCATCATTCAATAAACAGTACTTAAGAGGATCATGAAAAATATTATTAGAAATGGTCCCCCATACCAAACTATCCACTACATCAATCCAATGACACGAGTGATGGAAGGAAATTTAGAGGCTTTAATCAAGTTAAATTCTACATGCTCACCTTCCACATCAAAAGATAGTTTACCATTTCTGACGTCTAGATGACGCCCTGTGGTGGCTAAGAACAGCCTCCCAAGAATGATGGGGGTGCACATATCATCTTCCATTTCAAGGATTACTAATTCTATGGGCACATACAAATCTCCCACCTCAATAGGGATGTCCTACAAAATACCCACGAGGTACTTTATAGAATGGTCCACCAATTGTAAGGAGATGGTGATAGGTCTCATTTCACCTAGGTCTAGCTTTTTGTAAAGGGAGAAGGGCATAAACTTACACTAGACCCTAAGTCACACAAGGCATGATCTAGTGATACATTCCCTATCAGACACGGAATAGAAAAACTACTGGAATCTTGAACCTTAGCAGAGAGCTTATTTTGGATCGCGGTATTACATTCTTCAGGTAATGCCACAATTTCATGCA
>NCQV01108371.1:0-25186 GCA_002740545.1 Lophocereus schottii | reverse complement strand
ATAATTTCAACGGTTTAGATCAAAACTTGATTATCCGAAATGAAGTATTGAAAAAAAACTCAAATATAAATTTTAAGTTCAAAATTCCTTCATTTGTTAAGATTTATCGCAACTGTTCAATATTTTTCGTCATTTAAACAATTCATGTTGTACCAAATAACGGAAAATATGACACGAAAATCAATTTTTCTTAGAAAAACATTTTCCACAGAAAACGGTTTTTTTGGGAAAACCATTTTCTTTCCAACCAAACACTATCTAAATTTTGAATTTAAATCTTAGAGGATGGACGCAATTCTAGGGGGTGCAGTTAGGCGAGATTCAATGTGGTGAAAGTGTTTGTTTGAAAAAAAACATTTAAAATATAATATAGATACCATATAAATACTCTTTTACAAGCCAAAGAAATGCTTACATTTAAGTGAAATAAATGCTTACTACCGCCAAAGAAATATTTATCTATATAGTAAATAAGTGCTTATTAATAAGTAGATGTCAATCTGCTCACATTAATAAAGTGCCTAAGAATAGTTACCAGAGACCTAGCTCAAACTTGTCTACATCATATATGCGCCTCCATTTACCCAAAAAAAAAACAAAAAACAAAGGAACACTTATCCATACAAGATCCAAAATGCTCATCCAAGTAACTGTAACACTCATATTCATACTGAATAAATAGTTATCTAAATGAAAAAGAAAATACTTGTCAACACTAATTAAATTGCTTATTGACATACATGAAATTACACTAACAACTAAAAATATTTTTTTAAATAAGCAACTAAACTGCTTATCTAACACACTAAACAAATCCTTAACACGCACAAACCAACTATTTTCGTACTAAATAAATGCTAATCTACAAACAAAGAAATGCTTATACGTACACTAAATAAATTCTCACCTACATACCAAAGAAATGCTTACCTATATGTATATAAATTCTTATCAACATACCGGTGATAATCAACTCAATCAGTAAAGTTTCCAATAATAGTTACTGGAGACCTAGGTCGAATCTCATCTATATTGTGTATCAGTATATGTGCTTGCATTGACACTAAAATAAAGGATGTTTATTTACACAACATCCAAAATGCTCGTAAAAGTAATTATAATATTCATATCCGCACGGAATAAACAGTTACATAAATAACAAGGTGTATGTTTCCAATATAGATTACATTAAATTGTGATTTACCACAAGGATTAAAAAAACGCTAATATCTTTTTATAGATAAAAATTATGTCAATTTTTTAAAGATAGAAATTATACGTAGAGAGGGAAAAAGAGTCTAGGACACTAAAATCAAATGTATAGAACAATGAAACCTATAGAAAATTTATGTCAATTAATAATTTTTAAGGACCGCAACTAATAACTTTTTAGTTTAAAAAAAAAGAATGAAAAGAACAAGTCTAGAACATGTAGAAGATTAATGGAAAAAGTGAAAAATAATTTTTTTTTAAAAAAAAGTTAAAAGCAAAGTGGGACAACTTCTACGTGGTGGTATCAAGCATGCACATCCATCTAACAAACGGCTGATAATGAAGGCAAGATGCAAATGTGTTAGGTACTACAGTGTACGGCTGATAAAAATTCGGGTCCGGGTCGATTCATGTCTAGATAAATCGAACATTCGGACAAAAATCTCATACCCGAACCCTGTCTGGATTATAAATCGGACACTCTGGTCAGATCCGGACCTGGACTCAAATGTCCGATGTCCGGACCCGATTGTCCGAATCTCCGAATTTGTGATATGATTTTAGGACATTTCGACCGAAATTTTGAGTGACCGAACCCAAACCCCATTTTTTAATGTTTGAACCCGTTATCCGAAGTTGTTTTTATAAAATTTTCTAAAGAATTTGGTTCAAAATTACACATAAATGTAGTTGTCTGATGTTCGAATCCGATTGTCCAAATTTATTCGAACCCGAAATAGTTCAAAAATCTGGATAACCCAAACCCGAATGCCCGAACTAGAACCCGACGTGGATTTAAATTTGGACACGATCGGTTGTCCGAATTTTAAATTCGGACATAAATTTGGTGATCGTACCCGGTTTTTCCCGGATCAGACTAATTTGGGTAATCGAGTCGGACATATTTTTGTCAGCCCTAGTACAGTGTCTGTTGATGTGTCAATTTTGGGTCTACCTTGCTACGTAGACCCAGGTCTAGGATAATTTTACTCTAAAGTTGTGTTTGCTCAGTGTTTCCCATTTTACGGTTTTTAGTAAAAGGCAAAGAGAAAATTCATTTTTAGGGGAAAAATGATTTTACCCTAACCAAAGGAAAATATTTTTAGTATCAAAAGAAAGTCAGTTGATTTTCCGTTCTTGGCTCGCCTTCTCACGACCAGGTTTCTCTCTGTCTTCGATATCTCTCTTCCTTACCGCTCTATCATATGATTTCGAAGGAGGTAACTCATCCGCTCCTTCTCTATGTCACCATTGTTAAAAGATAGGGGATTTATGTCGTCATTGTTGAAGCTTTGAGATGTGGTTTTCTCAGTAAGATCTAATTTCTAATACTCGGTTCATCTGATTTCAATCTGCAAATTCATCTACTTAAGAGGGAAGGGAAGTGTGAATTAGGGGGAACCAATTGCTCAGGTTTAGATTTGGTGTCAAAAATAACAATGGATGAATTTGAGACACCATTGATGGTAGCAAAGGCGGTGGAGCTGGTAGGTTGGGGTGGTGGTTTTCAAGAGATTGGAAATTATGAGAAGAGGAAAATTAGGGTTTGGATTTGGATTGTCTAACCATGATATTGTTGAATATTCACCATTGCCATAATATGCTACAGAAAGAAGGGAAAGAGAGAGAGAGAGACAGAGAGAGATAGGATCTCTCTTTATTTTTTTTTTTAATGCTTTTTTTTGGGATGTAAGGGGGTCGTTGGATGCCTATGGACTAGTTAGAGTATAAAGCTGGTTTGGACGATAGCACTGATAAAAAGTTGTCTGATCCAAATATCCGAATTTATTTAACCCAAAACACTGGGTACGATTATAAATTTTTCGTCTAAATTTGCAATCCGAACACCACATTTTTCATATTTCTATTGTCCGAATTCAATTTTTGACTTAAATTTAGCACTGCTCAAATTATCCGAATCGAAAAAGATCGAGTGTTGGACATCATTACTTGTCTGAATTTTGATATTGTCTGATTTGCCAACCGGAATTCAACCCAAGCTCAAATTTTTGCCAATGCTAATTATCATTGTACCAAATAACTAAAAATTTAGTTGAAAATTGATTTTCTCTAGAAAGTTAATTTACATGAATAGTCATTTTCAAGGAAAATGATTTTCATCCTAAGCAAACAGACCCCACATTCAAATCCAATATAAGACCACAAGATTTAATTTTTTTAAACTATGAAGCCACAATTTGAATTGATTATCAACTTTTACTTAATTAATTTTACACCAAATATGTTATACAACATACTAATAACATTTATATGGCATAACACTTCTCTAATGTTATGAGGAAAATGGAGGAGTCTCTCATAGGAGGATTGATTCTTTTTATTCTAGACTTCTACATACAAATATTCATCTTTTTTCCCCCCTTCATTAGAAGGACTTTTTATTCATTTCATCTAATTATTGGTACTTATGAGCTAATTTCATTCCATGAAACCCAAGTTTTTGTCACCTATGAGCCATGACTATGCCCGAGCGCTTCCCCTCATACCACCAAATTGTTGACTTCAAAACCTGTTCTCAATGATGTTGCACAGTGGTAACATATGTTGATGTTGTCCTGCAGGAACCAAGCAAATGACGCTATACAAATTGTTTTATTGTTGTGCAAGGCGTTTGTCAACCTCCATAGCTCAAGAGTTATTGGGGTCAATCCCCCTCTCTTTAACATTGATGATTTTTCTACATTGTGAGGAGAGACAAAGTGAGAAAGAAAGGGCATCCATGGTGGTAGTTTCAGAGGTAGGACTAATATGGGCATCGAACATCTACTCTCACCCACCATCTTCATCTTCTTCTGGAAAATCAAGAGCCCATTCTCCTCTTCTTATCAAAATGGTTGTCTCTATAGATGGCAAAAATGAGACTTACAGTTTTCAGAAATCCAATTTAGGCATTCAACAAGGCCAAGGTCTATTTCCTTTCCCCCTTTTGATTTTCTATCTTGAGATTTGCTTTGATTGTTTGTCAATTTAGTATTGATCTCAAATGGGATTGTTCTCATTGCTATACTTTGTGGTGATGGATTTCCTTTTGGTTATTTGTTTCAGCAATCAACATGATTGGATTCAATCCGGGGATGCTCAAAACTTCCTGGTTTTGGTATTTGGGCGAAAATTTGATAAGAACTTAGGGGTTGTTATGTTAAATCAAACTTCGATTAGCTTCTACAGGATAAATTCTATGTGGGTTATGTCAAAGTACCGAATTCAGGTAGGAATTATTGTCTAAATTTGCGAGTTAAGATTAGTTATGAATCTTTTGATGATTTATGATTCAAATTGGAGGAGGGACTATATTGATGAGAACTAGCATTAGATGATGTACTTGAACAGTAGAACCTTACTGGGTAAATTATGTGTTGAAAGGGATAAAATCCCTCTTCTAGGATGAAGATAGAAATGTGTTGTACTCTTCATATTCAAGGTCTTTGTTGGAGTCACCCTACTACCACATTAAACTCTATCAATGTATCCTCCTATCCAAATTTAATATCAAATTGCAATCAAATAAGACATGTTTGTTGCCTTTCCTACCTGTACTTGGACAATCAGTTTGTTATTATTTTCATTTTTTGCAATTGTTCACCTTCTAATCGTCCTTCACAAAATATGTTGATCACCTCTGTTGGCCTATATTTTGTTAAAAATGGAATGACATTTTGCCTTCTTTTCTATGTGCTTTTAGTCATATAGATGGAGTTGGAATAACCTACAATCAAGACGAGAATAGAAAAATTGATTGCCACTATACTCGGCCTTGTCTTTAGGAAACAGACTTGATTTTTTACTTCTTGCCCTCATTACACAAAAAAATGAATCTCATTTCATCATCAATCATCATGCTATGCATAGTACTACTCTTGATCTTATAAGTGTTTGAATATTTATGATATTTTAGTTTGTCATTTGGTTGCTAACCAACTTATTGCCTTTCATGGAGTGAAGTGGGATACCCTGAAAGGTTCTACATTTTAAATGGATATAATGGCATATAAATGTAGTTGGGTTTCCCAGATAGATCTTGAATGCGTTTCTAGTTAGATTCCTTGTTTGAGCACCTAGCCTTTTCCCCTGTAACGCATATTCTTTTTGAGGAAACCAAAGTCTTGCTATATGTGTGTGTTCACTTGGGCTTGGGACATCGTTATGATGAGAAGATGAACCTAGATATCCAAATCAATAAGTTGAACAGCTGAATCATGAACAATTCACATAATAGCTACTTGCACTTTGAGATATGTCGTTGCTAATCATATAAATAAAAGGAATTCAAAGTCCTCATCATTCTTATTCAAGTCAAACGGGCAATGTTCTTCCTATTTGCTTATCCTAGATGCCAAGTGCTTGCTCTCCTGGATTATTTATCTTATCACGTATAGGCTTCATTATATGATGCACATTCTGTATGATTTTATAGGAATTGATGCCTGGAGGTGTGACTAGAGGGGTGAATTCCCATGTCGTGCCTTCAACTCCATTAGAGAACTGCCAATTATGATGGATTTTGTGAAGGACCTTACACATGGGATATAGATGACAATAAGTACATTGACTACGTTGGCTCACAGGGACCAGCTATTATTGGCCATAATGATGATGATTTTTCATTCTTTATTTCTAGCTTAAACTTATCATGCACTATCATCCTCTAAAATTAAGCACTAGATTTACTTTAGTTCATGATGCACCTATTTTCCTGTTGCATTTATGCATGGGTTGACAGTAATACAATATGTTTGTGTGTTGACATATCATTACTAACAGGTGCTTGCATCCTTGGCTGAAACAATGAAGAAAGAAACAAGTTTTTGGTGTTCCCAATCTTCTTGAGAACACCCTTGCTGAAATAGTTATATCAGTCATTCCCACCATTAAAGTGGTCCGATTTGTCGACTTGGGCATAGAAGCGTACATGAGTGTTCTTCGTCTAGCTCATGCTTTCACTGAAAGGCAGAAAGTCATAAAGTTCGTGGGCTGCTACCATGGCTATGCCTTGCCCATTTCTTGTCAAAATAAGCAGTGACGTTGCTACCATTGGGCTTCTAGACCCTCTTGGTGTTCCAAAAGCTACTACCTCAGAGACTTACTAACTCCCACTTGAAAGGTATGAGGAATACTTTACATTTGGGTACATCGATCTTTGGTGTAATCATTTGCAGGACCAGCTTTTCAAAAAATTTACTGTCGGGATTATTGAGTTATTGTGCTATTAACATTCGGGGGACAAATCACTATTGAAATAAATAAAAAATTTATTTTTAAGTCCCTAAACTTTTTTATATTTATAAATCTACCCTCAATCCTTAAAAACTGACTTTCGAAAAATCTAAAATTGTATATGTGGTATTTTACTCACTAGTAATATTCGATGTCCTCTTTCATCTGGCATCAGAGTCACGTGATCAAAAACAATTAAGATGATTAAGCTAATTAATGATTAATTAAGCTAATTAAATGTGATTAATGCTTGAATCATCACCTGCTTGCCCTTGGTCCTAATTATTGGCATTTGTTCATTCACGGGAAGATCTTTTTCCAATAGCACCTCAATTAAACTATATCACTGATATAGTTTTAGAATTAAAAGTTGAATTAGCTAAAATTAAGACTGAAGTCAAAGAGTCTAAGAAACAAATATCTGTAATTCACCTTTCTTTGGTTAACGAAGTTAGATATAGCGAGAAATCTACTTCTCGTATTAGTACCCCTTTTCGTCATAAATATCCTTTTCAAAACCCAAAAAATAAAATTCCATTTTCTTTGCATGAGATAAAAATCCAAAAAGAAGTAGGAGAAAAATCAGGCGAAAAATCAGTTGAAAAAGTAGAAATAGCAGAAGATGGAATATAAGCAGTATACTCCTGAAGAACTATAAAATATGTTCAAGAAAAAACAAAAACCAGAAGAATTAAACAAGATTATGGATGCAATTAGTGATAAACATGACGTTTTGTCTAATGATAATGAAGAGACTAGTAATATACAACTAGAAGGAGAAATATATAAACAAATGAATCTCATTCAATTAGAAGATCTCAATATATTACCATTAGAAGAAGTTAAGAGAAAACTGGATAAGATATATGGTAAAATGACTATTGAAAGTGAGATCAATGAGATTGAAGAGGAGTCGACTTATATGAAATAGAGACTAATTTAGTTAACAATGTCGTTCCTAAGCCCAAAGAATTTGGTGAACCTTCTAGAAGAAATACTCATTCCTAGGCACATTCTAACAGGACGTACAAGCAATTTTTCCTTCAGGTTTATCTCAAGAAAAACCATGACTTTTGAAGAAATTGGCCTTACCCCAATTAACCAAACAAGATACATCCCAAACATTGATGGAGCCCGTGATAAAGAAGAAATATTTGAGCATTGGAAAAGAGGAATGAATAGTATCTTAAATCTAAATATTACATGGACTGTTGCAAACTTTCTAAACTATATCGAACATAGTTTGTCTGACACTGCGGCTGACTGATATGATTCATTAAGTGAAGATGGTAAAAACACATTAAAAATGATGGAAACACCAGCTGCTATGTTCAGAAATTTAATCAAAGAAATTGAAACCGAATTCATCGGAGCTAAACTTGATTTTGAAGAAAAAGTAAGAGAATAGCAAAGAAAGATTAACAACATAGAATTATGGGATATGAGATACCTAGAAAATTATATTACTGAATTTAGTTAATATTATTACAAAATTGGGCATAATAAAACTAATTTTGGTATGTTTTGTGACAAATTGTCAAATCCGATAAACTTTATAATTAATGAAAAATACATGGCATGGCTTGAAGGAACAGATGTTGGTGATACCCTTGGTTCAAGAATTTATTATCTAAGAAAATGGGTCAATGATCAGTGTCTTGATCTTCAAGAACAAAATAAAATTAAGAAGTAATTCCTAACTTGTTGGGATTCACTTCATCAATGGGGAAAAGAACCTGAAAAAAGAAGGAAAAGAAAATTCTATAAGAAAAAGAGCTTTAACAAGCAAATGGGTAAGAAATATAGAAGAAAATATTATAACAAACCAAGTTCTAAAAAGCATAAATTTTTTAGGAAATCAACTTATTGCCCTGCAGGAAAAAACAACTACAAATGTTGGACATACAGAGAAGTAAGGCATTACACTAATGAATGTAAAAATCGAAAGAATAACAAACTTATTGAGAGCTTGGGAAGCCTAGATTGTGTTGGGTTTAGTGAAGATGAAGCATTAGGTCTACCCCTAAGTAATAACAAAGAAATTGTTGAAATTATATTGGACAATGAATACGAAAAAAGTGATTATGAAGAAACAAGTCATATGATGAACAGTGGTTCGATTAGTCTTGGTGAGCTTCAAGGAGAAAAATTTGTTGTAAATAATGATCATAAAGAAGTCAAAGGAGATTGAATTCTTACCATAATCTAAAAAGACATGATTTATAAAAAATCCATCTTTTAATTAAAAAGTAAGTATGTGTGTGAATGATGAAATGAAATCTTGAGATAAATGATTGTGAGTATGATGTTGGAGAAGTTAATCTAATTAATTGAAAAATATTCTTAAGCAGAACAAAGATAGAAGGTATAGGTACATCTATGTCAGAAGTGTCCAAGTTTAAATTACTCCATCACAATATTAGGTTAAAGATATTGATCTTTACGCTTTACTCTGTGAAATTAGGCATACCAAATTTAATAATTAAATTATCATAGGGATTAAGACTAATTTATGTAATGAATCAGTAGGATTCAATTGTCGACCTAGATATTAAGTGAGTTTAAAGGATGAATTTGCTAAAAAATTCCTCTCCCTTAAGATAAAAACAGTTGGGATGGACATGAAAAGAGGATGATATCCTTTAAAGATATTTTAGAAAATTATCTATAAATTAGATAATAAAATAGACTCAAAGACTAAGGTAACAATGATAGAAGTAGAAAAAGTTGAAAGTCCTACCCCTATGCAAACAATCTAAAGGATTAAGTCCAACCCTTAAGAGAAAAAAAACGATCGGTCATGGATATCTAGCTTTGCCAACCCTACAAAGATCAATAAGAAAAATATAATAAAAATTGATGAGGAGAGTAAGATCACCATTAAACCCCAACTATTAATGAGTATGAGGACAAGATCAGATCAGGGAGAAGAATCTTCATCAGCTAAAGAAGAGATTAAAGAAGATGATACAATTAGCAAGACCAGTGACATAAGTAGAATGAGTTTTGAAACTACAAGACCCAGTATAAATCGAAGTNTGAGTCTAGAAAGAAAAGTCATTGGGTACAAAACTAAAACTGTTAGTGAACCCATCTATGAGGATGAATTAGTCAAAAACATGACTATAAAGATATGCTATGAAGCTACTAATACAAACTCTAATAGCATCTATATCCCAATATAGGTATTTTAGAGGTAGGGCCGGCAAAAATTCAGGTCCGGGTTAATTTGGATCCGGACAAATCGGACAATCGGACAAAAACTTCATATCTGAACCCTATCTGAATTATAAATCGAACACTCTGGTCAGACTCGGACCCGGACCTGAATGTCCGATGTCTGGACCCGGTCGTCCGAATGTCCGAATTTTTGATATGATTTTCGGACATTCCGAACGAAATTTTGTGTGACCGAACCCGAACTCGATTTTTCAATGTCCGAGCCCGGTTACCCGAAATTGTTTTTATAAAATTTTCTAGAGAATTTAGACTAAAATTGCATATAAATGTAGTTGTCCGATCTCCGAACCCGATTGTCCGAACGCAGAATGGTTCAAAAATTCGGACAACGCGAACTCGATTCGGATTTAAACTCGGATATGACCGGTTGTCCGAATCTTAAATTCGAACATAAATTTGTGATCGTACCTACTTTTTTCAGGTCGGATAAATTCGGGTAAGTGGGTTAGACAGATTTTTGTGAACCCTATTTAGGGATATAATAAATATTAGTTATATGCCTACATAGATAGTAGTTGTTCTATATGCTTTGGATAAAGAGCATTATTTTCAGAATTTATGTGGAAAAAAGTCAAGAATCATTTAGAAGTAAGGATAGCTGATAATAGTATTATGAGCTATAATGAAGCTATAGAAGAATTGTCCATAGAATTAGAAGGAGTTCAATGCATTAAACCAATTCTATAGAATTAGAAGGAGTTCAATGCATTAAACCAATTCTATAGGCTACTGATCAACCCTCTCATGATATGATAATTGAAAATAATTTTCAAACATTACATTCTCCATGCGCCTAGGCCATAAACTAGATAATATTTACAATTAACAGTCACTCAATTCCTGTAGAAAAATTAAGTACAGCTTACACTTATTAGAAAATTGAATTTATACACAGTCAGCGTGGTGAGAAGTTAATGTCTGTACAACGAGAAGTAGCACTGACAATCTCATTACTTGAGTTATCTATTAAAGAACAAATTGTGGAACAACAACAAAAATTATGCAAAGAACTCCACTTTAATAATCTCTAAAATTCTGCGATAAAGATAAAACGCTCACCAAAATCACTTTAATAAATCCCAACACTATTACCCGAATTGAACAAATGGTGTATACACACCAGGACATCCAATAGTTTAATAAACAAATCAAAGTACTTCTGGATAAATAATTAATTATGAATAGCAAGAGTCCTTACACCAGTCCTGCTTTCATAGTAAGAAATCATGCCCAAAAAAAGAGGGAAAGCTAGAATAGTAATCAATTACAAAAAGTTTAATAATAATACTTGATGGTTACTATATTCCTAACAAAACAGTCATTTTCAACAGAATTTAAGGATCCTCTTGGTTCTCAAAAATGGATTGCAAAAACGGTTATCTGCAGATAAAAATAGATGAGGAACTTTAACTGCATTTAGTGCACCATAAGGACATTATGAGTGGATACTAATGTCATTTGGTGTTAAAACTTCACCCTGAATATTCCAGAGAAGAATGAATAACATTTTCAAAGACGTTCATCATTGTTGTTTAGTTTACGTCGATAACATCCTTATCTTTTCCAAAATCATAGAATAGTACAAAGATGATGTCTTGGCTGCTACCCAAAGATGCATTGGCCATGACATTATACTTGGTAAGAACAAGCGTATTTATGCTGAACAAGAAATTGAGTTTTTAGGTATAGAGATAAAGGTTGGATAACTCATTTTACAGAAGCATATTTTAGAAAAAAAAGAAAATTTTCCTGAAAAGATTGAAGATAGAAAGCAATTAGAAAGATTTCTTGAATGCCTTACCTATGCTTCAGATTTCATTAAAGATTTGGCTAAACTAAGAAAGTCATTACAACAAAAACTCAAGAAAGATGTATTCAAAGATTATCAAGAACTTCAAAAAGATGAGTAAAAATCTTCCTGTTCTCAATTTACCTAATAAGGGAGATGATTCAATTCTTGAGACAATGTCAGCAATGAACACTGGAATGCAGTACTCAAAATCAAAGAAGGAAAAAAACTTTGTAAATATTGCAGTGGAAGTTTTAACAAGGCAGAATGCAACTATCCCACGATGGAAAAGGAAATCCTTACAATTATAAGGGGAATTGAAAAGTTTTTAATCTTTTTAACCCCAAAACCTTTTCTTATTCGAACTGATTGCAAAGGAATACTTGTCTTTGTGAAAAAGAATTTATCAAATATGTAAGTGCAAGAGCAACTCCTGTATTAGCAATTATAGCTTAACTAGTTTTTCTTCTCTATTGAATATATACAATAATCGAAGAACTCTCTGACAGACAGTTTAACTTGAGATCTCACCAATGGTGATCATCAAAGCTAATCCCCTGCCAGAAAAGGAGGAAATCCTTAATGAAGTGTCATTCCTACTAGAAAGGGTTTCGCCTTCTGGTAAAGTCCTTATTGATAACCTGAAATTCCATACAAAAAGTAGATCATGTTTTGGTCTACTATCTGCTGCCTACCTAAGAGCCCAAAGATTATCCCTTTTAGAATTATAAGTTAATTACCTTATATGTCCCTATGATATTCAAGAAAAAATAAGTTCTCATGTTCAAGAAAAATGGTTCAATGAGTGGTACGTAACCTGCATCAACTTTTATTATCATTGTTCCTATGATATCTGGGAGTCTTGGGGTACAACTCTCTACTTTTCCAACATGTCTGGAGTTGGTGGTGTTAGTTTCCTAGCAAATTCAATATCTCTAAATGATCCTATCATTAAAACTTCAGAACACGGGATATTACTTTACTTTGTAGAAATTCTAGATCTAAAGTTTCCATTTTCTCAAGACTAAAAAAATTCCAACAATGCATATTTCGAAGAATTCATTAGGTTCTTACATCTCCTGAAGGTCCAACGAAAATTCCAGTTTGCAGATGTCTAAATCGAGAAGTGTATAGCACATTAATCAAATATGAAAATGGAAAAGCTAAACCAGCCTATTATCTTATTCAGATCATTGATTACGACGATCTCGAAGATTAATGACAAGAATGGGTTCCTGAATAATGAGAATTAGTTACTGATCCTGCTTTAGCAAGGGTCATTGAATTTTTCAATATTTATCATCAATGTTAGGCATTAATTAAACAAAGAAAAATGTTAATGCATTGTGGAAATACTACTTTCATCTATGGTAATGAGTTCAAAGAGTACATGAAGGCGGAAGGAGCAGTATCAGAAGATATTTTTGATTATTTCTTTGATGTTAGAGCTGGAAAGTTCTTATCAGAAAAAGGAAAGAAATATCTTATTGAGTTATTTGAGAAATGAGATCCAGAGCATCTTGAATTAAATGAAGGTTTTGATGATTATCTAGATAATGATGGTCTGGAAGACATAATTGGAGATGAACACATGCAGAATCTCAATAATGATAACTAATCTTGTTAAAACTCTGAAAAGTGGCTACCTCATTATTGTACTATTTTAACAACTATCTGGTCTGCAAAATCATTGTGTACTATAGCTATTAAGGCATCCTATGTACCCCCAACTCTCTATAAAAGGAGAGTTCGAGTGTTGAGAAGAGACACAGTCATTTGAGCATTCTTGAGCACAAGAGAAGTCGCGATTCTCCATTTCTCTATGAGCAAGCATCTCTGATGACTTTAACTTAAGTCCCTCTTCTCCATTATAATATATCTACTTTCAAACTTTCAATAAAAAAGTTTTCCTAGTAGGGAATGTTACAATCGAAACTTATGTCTTAAATATTATAAGTTCTTAAACAAAGTGTCACTATCCTTTAAAATATAAAAGTTAATTAGTGACTATGGTCTGAAGTAGAAAACGAAACAGATCTATGTTGTGCCTGATCTAAGGAAGGTATGGTTGAGATTAGCAATCTCTGTAAACTGAAAGCTAGAGAAACGCCATGGTCCAACACCGACTAAGTTCAGATAATGATCGAAACTCTCAAATTAAGTTTTAAATTATTTTTGTTAAGAATGATGGGCTTATAACCACAGAAAATATAATATATAAGATATTAGTAGTAGATTGTGATAACTAGTGCCAGTAAAGTTATTATAAGAAGTTTAATCAAGCATATTTCATAAAAAAAAA
Organism: Lophocereus schottii; assembly: GCA_002740545.1. Classification (NCBI taxonomy): domain Eukaryota; kingdom Viridiplantae; phylum Streptophyta; class Magnoliopsida; order Caryophyllales; family Cactaceae; genus Lophocereus; species Lophocereus schottii. Next base: position 11,408 of record NCQV01108371.1, on the reverse strand, counting down.
AACACTAAAAATAGCTTATTTGCATAACTAACCCTTTTCAGGGGCTTTTCAGCACTTTCTAAAAGTTCAATGACTAAAATAATAATAAAAAATACCAGAAAGTCATTTGTACCAAAACTGGTGGTAACAAAGTGTAAAGATTTTCAAAACCTAGTCTAACATGTGAATACACTAAAACTGAAGATACCAAAGTGTAAAATTTTCAGATATGAGAAGTCTTTTAAGGCTAATAAAGGAGAAATTACTATCATCATTCTCAAACACATTATTAGAAATTCTGGATTTATACCCTCAGATATCGGATTCTTTAAAGCCCTCCATGACATCACAAAAGAAAATGGAACCCTCTTGACTTAAAGGCTTGATTGTTGGATCAAGGCGTGGACTGATAAGTTCTGGTGCCCAGTCTAGGTGATAGTTGGATGCCTTAAAGGCTTATTGCATTAGTTATCTTGTTGATTAGCTAGTCGCATTGTTAACCACTTTTGCTAGCTGTATACTTTAATTTCTATAGTTGTCTTCTTATGCAACTGGCTCAATATTAAGTTGTACCTTGTTCTATTCTACAGGCTTCATCATCATTTTACCTTTGGAAGAACAAAAATAAGGGGGCATTTAAGAATTGCCACATTAAATCAACTTCAATTAGTGGTTAGATCAAGTCATGATCATAGTTGAGTTCGGTGACATATGTATAATTGATGTATATAATAAATGTAATTTACACATCTAATTTCTCAAGATATGAAAAACATTCATTCTATAATACATAAGAACAGATTTAGATAATATAACAAAGTAGTTTGTCAGCGATCCACTATTGAGAAGAACTGTTTAATAATAAGCTTTTAATAAGACAGCTAATGATTCTTGAAAATGGGTAAGCAAATCAATATGCCAAACACTAGCCAAGTTACAGTAGAGTGATTTATTCCATAAATGAAAGTGATCATTCTCGCCTGGAATGGCAACATAGACGTTTTGGTGCTGTGGAATCAATATATGGAAAGGAAGCTAGTGTGATGTCCATTAAATCCTAGTGCTCTACTAGGAGCCTTTTTATCATGCTTTATGCAAATGGATAACTCTTTCTACGAGTTTGCTTCATAAATAATGACCCTTAAAGATGTGGTTGAAATTTATGATTGTACTAAATTGTAATGATTGGTGTTTTATTAATAGTACCAGCTCACTTTAATGCCATGATTGATAAGGCTATAAGGATGATATTATTGGACTATTAAGTAAGCATGCATTAGTCATCATTAGAGTCTTTTCTTTTGTCTAATGCCTTGCTCATGCAGCCACAAACTTTTTAATACCAATAGAGATATTGATATAGGTCTTTTGATTTTCAAGGTGCATTCATCTTATTTTGGATTGTAATAGTAGAATCTAATCATCTTTGAATTCTACATAAGTTTTTGTGGGTAGTCTGCATACAATGTTGTGATTGAGCTGATAGGGGCTAATAGGTAGGAGTACCCTCCTCTACAGAGGGGTGTCCATCAATGAAAGTGACATCTCTCTGGATAAGCCTGGGGAGGAGAGTTCCCGTTTTAGGCCAATTTGATATTCAGTGACAGTATTTTGGGTGTGTTGCACAAAACGTCGTCTTAAAGATGCAAGTCTTAGGCTCGGTTTCATCTCTCATGTCAAATCAAGTTAGGTAAAAATCTCTCTTCTGAGACATCTGAAGACATTGGAATGATGCCGAAAAGTTAGCTAAAAATCAAATAGTCTTGTCTTAACAATAAATTAAGTGCATGGAGAATTTTAGGACACATTTAAAAAAATAACTACTTAAAACGAACGTGGACATGTCAACACTATAAAGTTTCAAAGAACGTGCACACACATTCTATCTTAGGCATCAATCATAAGCACACAAACAAAAAGATCATATATTCTTCATAGTTAATTTACGATTTTAAATTATAGCTAATAGCTTTATACAACTTCATGTTGAAAAGTGCTAAGCTTTCAAGAAAACCAGGAGACTAGCAGCTCATCTTCAATGCTAGGCCAAAGCTAACGACTGTGAAAGAATTCAATATGGAGTTAAGCATACCATAGGCCAACGCAACAACTTCAAATGGCTTCAGTACCCTCCAGTGTCCCAAACTATTAACACCTTTCAAATTGTTGGAACTCTACATAATCCAGCATGAGCAAATAAATTTTTTTTGATCCTTCAATCTTATTTTCTACTCACAAAGGCCAAAACTTTAAGTTAGACCGTAAGTACTAGGGTTTTGAAATAGGCCATTACATGGCAACTCCATGACAAGGAAATTAAAATACCTAGCAGTAGACTATAATAAAAGGCCCCCTGAAAATATCATCTACTGCTTTTTTAGGTGGTAAGCAACCAAAAATTTTGAATCTAGGGTGTTTCAATGGTAATATTGATGCATTTGACCACCTACACCTACTTAGGCAAGAACTTAGGGCTATAGATTTGAATTGGCCTAGCAAACAAAGGTTGGGGTATGATTAGGCTAAAAAAATTATGATCTTTAGGCTGATACTTTTCAGCATAGCTTATTTCCAAATTGAGAACATGTTGGCAGGTACCATGTACTGCTTCAATTATAGTCCTAATTGAGTTATCACTAGGGCCAACACATGTTGAATCAAGCCATTAGACCTCTATTTGAATAGTTATTATGAAAAACGAATTTAAATCAGAAAGGTGCATTTCAGATGGGTTACTTCAAGGATGGTCCGTTAGGCACTATGTAATGCCAACATTGGCTAGCCAAGTAAGTTGGGGCAGGTTTACAACAGGTTAGAAATAATATATACTATGCAGCTTAAACATAGATTAGGTTTTAGGCATTTTAACTCAGCATCCTACACGAGGCAATATACAAACTCTAACTAACAAAATTAAAGTTGTATATTTAATGCGGACCATTTGGCCTTCTATACGTGTACTGCGAGTTGGTGCACGCAAGCTTAACACTATTGAATTTCTAGTTTCCACATTCATAGTTGACTGCAGCTTTAAGTCAATAACTGAGGAGGGTCTTCACTCCACTAAAGCAAAGGCCCAAAACTAAGTGATCATAAATACAATCTCACTACAAGCAATAACATCCCATATTTCCAGTGATGTCTATGGATAGGCTAAGGAAAGACCACTTGATGCATCCAATTAACTCATTCTTTCACAGTCCCCACTTATAACTTCACAAACCAAAACCCTTTAACAAGTTACCACACTATCTAGGGAGGCACCTCTACTTATGCCTTTATATTATTTACGAAACCGCCTTCCACTTTCTTTGAGGTATGATGGTTGCACAATACAATCAATAAGAAAGGCATTGATTCCAAAGGACAACTTTAAAAAAAGTTATCATTTATGCATTGTATTTCCAAGCCATTCATCAATGTGGTTTCTGCTTATTTAATTGCATCAGTACAAGTTCCCCACTTAATTAATTTGGAGCTATCCAAGAGAAATTAAGCGTGCTTGTGCCTTACAAACCAATTGACTAATACTTGGAGTCTGTTTGGATGTCATCATGGGTTCCTTTTTTGGGGAGGAGGGTTAAGGTCAAGGTGATGGAAAAAGGATAAGGATGGAGAAAGTGATATATTCTCATCTATTTTGTTAATGTCTTAGTAAGAGGCAATGAAAAGAGTGATGTGCCTTTTTAAATTAATTAAAAATCCACCCTTTAACCTCATTTTGAGAGTGCGAAAATAGACAATGATGAAGCTAGATGGTCCTTCATCCCTCATCCATCCCTCCTTCTATATAAGTTTACAAAGTAAGGTCAAAAAGATTTAATTAATTTGTAAGCCACTGCCTCCTCTTAAGGCTTACCCTTAAAACACAATATAAAATAAATAGAAAGGGAAAAGCTAAAAGCTTCTAAAAGGACAAATCACTTGAAAATCTTGTGTAGTTAGCAATTTCACCCACAACATCCATCCAAAGATTATTCACCACTCCAAACCATAATCCAGTAAAATAACTAACAAGATTACACTCTTACTTCCATTAGAAAAATATGAGCGAGTAATGCACTGGGAAACATGCATGGAAAAATGCATAAAAAGATTCTACTCTAATAGGGGGCGCAGTTTTGGGAGAAAAGGGTTGCAATATTATACATTATATAATATGCCTTTCAATTACAATATTATACAATATGCCTTTCACAAGCTCATAACTAAAGATAGGGAAGTCAAATGCAAGTACCTAGAGGGTAATTGCATTCATTCCTTTTGAGCAGAGCACATTGATTTTAGGTTACTTCACAACCAATAAAGGGCATCGAAAATTCTAAGTTTAATGAGCCATTTTAATTTAGTTCATTGAAAATATTCCAATAGTGATACTACAGTTAAAGAATTATAAATGAAAACAGATGGTACCATCTAGTACATATGTAGTTTCAATTTGGCCAAAGCTAGTAGTCAATCTTACTCTCTTAGAGTTCAAAGGACTACAGCCAAAAGTAATTTCTTGTTTGGAGTAGGCAAATAGAGTTTCTCAAAAGAAACTATACAAAAAAAAGTCACTGGATTTCAAGGCATTCAATGATAACAATATACTGATCACTTATATATTTACAAAATACACAAAGGAGATCCAGTTTATATGTAAAAACCCAAAGTAAGAATGCAAGAAAGTATGCTTAAATAAAAAGAATACAATGCAAAACACCTAATTTAGTCTTTGTATGAGATGGTTGTACCACAATGCGCATTATGACTACCCTAGCTCACTAAAAGGTGTCCGACGTTGACCAATAATCTTCTTGTTCTCCAATATTTTACCAAAGCCTATTAACTTGATATCATTTGCCAGCTTTGGTATAACAGTCTTACCTGAGGATACTTATTTTAAAAAAGGAATGTTATTTTGGAATATATTTATGCTGCTAACGACCAACATTGAACACAAATAATAATTGCTCAAGAAAAAGGTGAAATTAAAGCTCAACCCCAGTGCACCCTAACAACACTCTTCCTAAAAGAGACCGAAATAAAGGACTCTTTAATCATTTAGAATTTATGTGAAATATAAAATTAAGAAACTTCTAATGAAAAGAAAGAAATAGATATTCCTCTGTACAAATCAAGTAAAACCAAATCGTATTTTAACTAATTTGTATCAACATACAACCATACAAAATGGTTTGGGGGGCTCTATAAACTGGGTAAACCACATGAGAGCCCAATGGAATTTAACTTTTGCTCAACATGCACTACGGTAGGGGTAGAGCTATGGCTATGAGAAGCTTACTTATAAACCTACAAAATCGAACGGAAAGGATGAATGATCCCTCTTCAATTCCACTACACAGTTAGATATTTGCGCTTTACTCCAAGCAAAAACTTTGGGCTATTATTACACGGTAGACTAGTGCTATAAACACTCGACCAAAATCTCCACACAGCCTCCATCATAGGTTTTAAAAATTGAGCAAATATACTTGAACACACAGAGTAACATATTAGTCCTTGAACTTGAGACAACTCAAAAATTAACATGCAGTAGTCCAGTATCCTTCAATTTGGCATTATTCAAGCTCAGCTAAATCCATAAGCATTGAAATAGATATAAATATCACACCTAACTATTTTCCAAAAAATCTAGCAATTGTTACCTTAAAATAGACAACTAGTTGCCTCTTAAACTCAAGCATCAACATAGGCAGCTCAAGGAAAATCAAAGGCTTATGTAACCTAGCCTGCTTCAATCATTAAAAACTAAGGCATTCAACAACTGAGGAGAGTTGCTAAAATACCATGAGCATCAGTCTCACACTTTCACCCACAAATTCTATCTAGGTTTGCAACAAAGGTCACTGACAACAAAACTTTACCCATGTTTTGAACTCTTTCTTAGGTTCATCCCACAAATAACTTATGATACCCATAAATCCAGAATTAAAACTTAACTTAAATAAAGAATTTCTAAAATAAATATGAAGATGAGCAAAACAGTTAACAAGAAAAACAAAAAATATGCTTAGGACACAATCCGTTCCTTAAGCACCACAACAATTGAAGCACACGAGTAACAAAGATGACCAATATCAGATCCATTGTACAACTAAAACTTTATATCCATTGGATTTTCCTCTAGCATTTGAGTTGAGTTGACTCACCTAATCAGATGATCACCCTCAACCAATCTAAACACAACAAAAATGCTCAAATTCTCCTAATTAGGGTGGACCCATAAAAGTTTACAAGAAATAAATCAAAGGATACATATCATTTCGTTGAAATTGAATAGGAGTTGCATTAAAGTGAACAATATCTACAAAATTGATGCCACTGAATATGAAATGACCCTTTAAAAGTACCTCTTGTTCTTGTTCGTGAAAATTTTCATTTTTCTCTCTTTAAGTAGAGCTGAATCGACGTTAGAATAGAATAATGCAATCACAGGTTTAAAAGAATATGACGAAGAAGGACATGTGATTTGAAAAACCTGGGGAGAATGAAATCAAAGAAAGTGGAATGGTTCCAAGGCTTTTTAGCGTTGGAAGAGGGGGTTATGCCATGTTCATATGCGACCACATAGTGATGTCATCATTTTTTAGATTTTTATTTTTCCTTTTTTTATTTTCAAGTTACTTTGGTGGCTTAGAATTTGATCGTATAGGTTAACCTCTCGTGTCACTAGGCTAATCTAATTGAAAATACCAAAGACAAAAACCTTCTATATTTTTTCAAGTAATTGACAAGTTAGCACCTTGGGTTATAGCTGCCACATAAAGTAGTCCAAAAATTTGTCAAAATAACATTTTAGTACCCTAAGGTATCATGTGATGAATAATTTAGCTTTTTTTCCTTCACAATAAGTGCAAAAATTATGTATTAACTCCAACAAATAGGATACCTTTATAGTTTTACTATCTTTTTGTTGGTTTGTTTATGAAATTATGCAGTATTGACGATGTGTGTATAATTTAATAATTGTACTATTATTATTATCAAATATTAGCTAAAGTTGTCACTGATAACATATGTATGGCTCAAAACATTCGAGAACACAAAAAATAGTTAAATACAAAAAGTATCTTCTTTTGTGTTCAAAAGTAATTTCTATACTGTTAAAAAATATAACTTTTAGAATTTATTGTCAAGAAAATCACTCAAAATTATTCATCCTTAGATATATGAAGGTATTAAACTAACTATTATTTTAAAAAATTTTTGGACTGCTTTCTTCTGTGGCTATACCTTTAGGTATTAAGGTGTCAATTACTCTTTTTTTTTTTAACTACACAAAGACCTTCTGCGTCATATACAGAAAAAAAAATCACTTTATTTTTTATGTTTTTTTGTGTTTAATGTTTATAGTGCATTGCAGCTCCTTATGGTTTTTTATAGCTTATCACGTCTACCTTACAACTGCGTTATAACTAACTTATAGTTTTTTTTTTTTTTGGGGCAACTCTTTACAACTCATTATTATTTCTTACAATTTTTAAGTTAATGTCACAGCTAAAAGAACAGAGTCTCAGTACCATAGAAACTACACTCTCATGCCATTGGAGTAAGACTCATTTGGTTTAAAGTATAATGAATTAATGATATACATATAGACAGATAATTTTTAAATTAACTTCATTCAAGAATAAAATAGATTTTAAGATTTTTTTATTTTATATTTGTTAAAGAATAATGAATTAAAACTTAAAGACATGAAGGGCAAAAATGATGAATTTTGGCTCATTTTTCTTTATGACTCCTTGTCCTTACATCCTACAATTTATGTGGCTAATCTCTCTCTCGTGCTCTCTCTCTCTCACATTCCTTTTCATCTTCTCATGAGATCCTATCAGCTTGTACTCCAATGCCAATTTTTCTCCCTTGGGCCCATTCGTTTTAGCAGATAAACAACATTTAGTGACCACTAAGTGTTGCTAAACTTACTAATCGCCACCGTTAGCCCCAATCTGTTGTTACTCATCAACGATAACTTCGAAAACTTGAATCCAAGTGCATTTATATATAAAAAACAAAGGTTAATTATCAATAATAATCGAAGTCTTTGAATTTTTTACAATGTACGTCACCTTTGTGATTGATGTCGCCATTTCTTGCAATTTTGCTTGTTCATTTGAAACTTGTAATCATATTTTTTAAAATTTTTGATCACGAAACTCATAATCATCAATGTTAAAATAATTCATTTATGAAAAATAATAAATTCAGAAGAAAAAATAATGTATACTTAGTACTCACTCACCTAAGTGTAATAAATTTTCCACATGTTCCTCTTCCAACTATAATCCATTCTTGATAACAAGCCCCTATCGCTAAAAACACTACTAAGCAAAGATAAAAATGCTACTTGCTTTTAACCACTATCTGTTAATCGTAACTGTTCTAAAAGTTATTAACCGTTAATCATTTAACATTAATTCTAAACGCTACAATAAATAGGTCCTTCGTAGACCAAGAGCTCATCTCTTACCTCGACATTCCTTACGAGGAATCTCTTCTTCTTTTTAGCATACTCCACCTTCAGTTTAAGAAGTTGTTGGTCCCACGTGCAACTCCCTTAGAGCTCTTAGAGTTGCTCTCAGTAGTGTTTGGCCAAGACAATTACTCACTTTGGTTTGGACTTACCCTCAGAAGCTCTCTTCTCAGGCATGGAAGCTCGGTATACTACTTCAAGGATTGGAAAAGCTTGTCCGTCAACTCTTCTATAGCTAGACTTCACTTCATTAAGTCAAGGTAGCACAAATGAGAAGTGGAAATAAGTTACAATGAAAAGAGCTGGGCTACAACAATGTAAAGGCATTGTAAAAACATGTGCCTACTTAGGCAAGCTTGCTCTCAACTCTTTCTAGCGATATGGACAGCTCATGGCTCATGAAGGCTTCGAGGTAACTAGCGGGAAAATTCTTCACCAATGCCCTACACATCCATATCTCTTGAGTGGGGATGTGATCGCAGAGGAAGCTATCATTTCCTGTGAGCTTATATTTGGAGCGTAACCACTAAACTTGGGGCTAGGGAATTGATAAAATGGGCATGGACCCTGCCAAGTTAGGAGAAAGAAAAGGCAGAGGTTTGAATTCTCTTGGCCCAGGACCCCTCGAGCCTAGGCAAAGAGAAAGTCGAGGAGTTGGGGGAGGTTGAAAAATCCCTCGGAAGGGATTAAGAAAGGAGTAGAGCAAACTAAGAAACTCGGCTAGCAAAAACTCCTCTTACCTCCTTCAATACCTCAATGTTTCACCCTCACTGTACAAAGATTCAGTGTTTCCACAAATCTTCCTACTAGAGGGATCAACTTCTTGAGAAGTTTTATCTTCCAAGTAGTCTTCTAAATTACTAGAAAAGGAGGAGCAAATCCCAGATAGGTCTACGTTGAGTGAAGACTTAGGCTAATGTTGACTATAACCTCCCTCTCTACACCCATTGACTCTTTCCTACTAATTCTCTTGAAGTACTTTTTCATGTTAGCCATTGATGTTTCAAAATAAATCTTTAGGTTCTTCTACAATGCAACTAAAGCTTTGGTTGTAGAAGGAAAACCATGGAATTAGGCATGCATAAGGTATCTTGTTTTAAATTTTAATCAACACCAATGGACAAATAGGGTGTCCATATAATAAATTTTGTGGATTTTAACAAAATATATAATATACATTTTTTTTAGAGCATAAAAACTGATAGAAACCTATTTTAACACCATACCTTTTCTTATGTAGTGGCAAATTAAGAAATTTTGTACAACATGCTCACTCTTGAGTTTCACAAAATTTAAAAGTACTAATTAATTTTCATAGGTGTCCATGTAAAAATTTTAAAGGATTTCTATACAAAAATTGAACACTAAGGGTGTCCCTAGAAATTGTTGCCTTTAACATGGATATATCCATGGAGTGCTCCCTCCAACAAAATTTCCCATTTTGTGCCTTTGAGGAGTAAAGGAAAGAGAAAGGGAACAGACCTGAATCTAGGGGATGTGTTGGTAAAGGCCCTCAGCAGCCAGAACAAAGTTGTTCCTCCAATTGTCAAACAAGAGATTTCAATCTTTCTTCCCCTCACTCTTCTAATGCTGATACTCCAATTTCAAGTGAACCCTTTAGACTTCATGTCCTTCCAAAAAAATCTTGGACCTCCTTCAATTGTCTTTATGTAAATCCAGTTTTTCTTCAATGATTAGTCTTGTTGTCTTCCTTTTAATAGTTATGCAACATAGGAGATCGGTAGGACTAAGGAATACACTAGTGCCCCTGCAATTATAAAGGCTATAAATGGCTTTGATGAAATGACCCTCCTAGGACTATTTATTCCTCATGAGTCCATAACACTAAATGTTGTTGTAGAAGACAAAATATCTAATAACTAATGAAGATTCGAAGCATAAAAAATTAAATATTTTTTATTTCGACCAATTAAAGCTTACCATATGTCAAATCAATTACGGTGCTCCAATGAATTATATATTTAATTGAAACATATCACAAAGTGCAACCTATCACAAATAAAGCAGACGACAAATGATATTTTTTTGGAAAAATTAAGATAGTTATAAGAAAAACCCTAGCTACAATTTCTCAGTAAATTAAGAGCTTCCTCTTTATTAAAGGAGCTTCTACACTCTAAAACTCAAAGAGCTGAAGCATTCTCTCCTCAGAAGAACTAAAAAGTGCTTCAAGCATGCGTTGTCTATTCTCAAGAGTTCAAATACTTTTTCTGATTGAGATTAAACCTTTTAAACCCTCTCTCAAAAACAAAGTCACTAGAGAATTAGTATACTTTTTCTTCTAATAGTTATACTGAAATTGTACCCACACATTTGATATCATACCAAATTAAATTTATTTGTCAATTTCTAATCTTAGTTAGCTTCCAAGTTGAGAATTTTCTATCAAAAAAACGACTTGAAATTTGTGCTTATAAACTTTTGACGTGACTGGTGGGACCATCTATGCCTTCTATCTCTTTCTGCCATATACTATTTCTTCATCCCTTTGAATTAGACATGGCTTCCATGAATGCCGTTCCTGAATCCTCAAGGTAAGTTGATTAATCTGAACTTAAGGATCTACAAGTGCTAGTGTCGTATCTAACAGAGTGATGATTAGAGATGGAAAAAGTCGATGTTGCTATTCTCATGAAGGAATCAATTGCAACTACACCATTTTAGTTACGCCAAATTCAAAGCCTTGGCTCCAAGCTACTTGATGGAACCAACCAAATTGCTTCTTGTCCTAATTTGAAGCAAAATTTATTTTCATTTTTAATATGGAGTAAAACATTCCTCATGGGATGGATGAACTCCATGCTCATACAAATCCTGCCTTTCAGCCTTTCAACAAACATGATTGTAATAGTCCAACCCTATATTATCCAAACCTATATTATATTTATTCTTTTCACTAATCTATGTGATTACTTACGTCGCATTT
>NCQV01108369.1:0-17321 GCA_002740545.1 Lophocereus schottii | reverse complement strand
GTTCTATTGGTCTCTAATGGAGACCACCTTTTCCACTTGGTCTTCTAAAATTTAAGCCAAAAATACCAAATACTTTATGTGGTTGGAGACCGAACATGTAATTGGTCTCAAATGGAGACCGATTCCAAATTTCGGTCTCTGAAGTAATTGCTTTTTTTGAGACTAATTAAGGGATTTCGGTCTCTGAAATGCCCAGATGCTTCTGGAATATTGAACCATTTTAGATACCGAAATCCTGTTGGTCTCTAATTGAAACTGGGTCTAGATTTTGGTCTCGAAATCTGAGACCGACAATTAATTTGGTCTCCAAAGAATTCAAATTTGAGACCGATATTTTTGTTGGTCTCCGAAATCTGGGACCGAATATTCTTTTCGTCTCTAGGTGAGACCGCATAATATTTCGGTCTCCAAATTCTGAGACCGAAATTTATGTTGGTCTCAAGTAGAGACCGCATAGTAATTTTCGGTCTCCAAATTGAAAGTAATTTGATACCACATATTTCGGTCTCTGATTTCGATCTCCAAACTTAATCGGAGATCGATTTTGATTTCGGTTTCCAAATTCCGGTCTCAATTGGACCGGATTCTTGTAGTGAAACTACAAATTAATACTTTGTTCCAAAATTAAAATTTAATATCATACATGGCATAGTTATCCTGGATTAGTATCATTTCTTTATAGCATTAGAGACTGATCATGGGAGGTTAAGGAGAGAGTTGCTAAACCTAATCGTGACTGCTAAACCCAATTGTCCTCAAACACAGAAATTGACATTTGAAAATAAATTAGGGCCTTAAAAAATTAAAATTTCTCAGGATAATATCAAAATTTTGAAATTCAAAGAAAATTAAAACAAAAATTGAAGTGGAGCCCACCTGACTGTGATTAATAGTGGCTCCAAGAGGGCGCACCTGGTGACCAGCAAAATGCACTTAGAGATCTGCCATAATTCGATAGCGTCAACAAAGAAGAAGATCATCTCAATTTCCATGATATGCAATTTGGTTAAGGAAACGAGTGGAGAAGTTTCAATGAAAAAAGAAGAAGAAAGAATAGAGAACTTCGATTTACTCAATGGAGATAGAGCGAAAGAGAGGAAATTGCAAGTTGCATTTCCACAGTGGCTTGCCCCAAATAACTAAAGAGATAACTTATCGTCAGTTGCAAGAAAATTAGGTAGCAATACAGAGTTTTGAGATAAGAAGGCAGGTGACTGGTGAGATGAAAAAGAAAGATCCAAAATCTATAGAAAAAGAAATTGTCACAAAATAAGTAAAAGAAATATGATGGTTACTAAACACAAACTAATCTTCCTGGGATGATTGAGGTTATAACCTAAGACCAGCCATTGTGGTGTCATAGTGTCCTTCCCTACTCCACCTTTTGAAACATTTACATTGAAAATGTGACCAAAGATCTTAACAAAGTTGAGTCCTTGAACACCCCTCCCCCCCTCCCCCCAAAAAGAAAAAACCAAAAAAAAAAATAGAAAATTTTGGCATTCTTATTGATAGAGCAAACTGAGATAATGTGATGAGAATCCTGTTTCGATCATAAAATTCAAATATTTAACAATTAGTAAATATGTTACCATGATGATTTTGGAGCAATGGATATCCATGTTAGGACTGAGAGGATAAAGGTCATGAAGATTTACGAATGAAAAAGTTATATTAGTAGATTAATTTTATTGACAATGTAAGTATATTCGTCAACCACAGTGAGCATTATCAACATCATAAATTGTAGTTAGAAACATCATATTTAACCAAAGTTCCTTTGGCCCAATAGTTATCAAGGTCTCCTTAAAAGATTTTCACTCTTGGTTTCTAATAACAATTCCTTGAAAGCACATACCTTACAAAAGGGGGTGGGATAAAAACTGGATTTATGTTGACCCTTATATCTACCTTGTCCATTCTAGTGACAATTCCCTCTAAGCACATTAGACACAAATATATTAATGTTAATATGCCATGATTTAATACCAAACATACCCACAACCATAATTTTTCTAATTTGATCTCATAAACAACTCTGGCATACTTAGGTTTGAATTACTACTATAGTCTTACATCAAATTCTCCCTATCCTACAACCCCTTCCCACTTCACCCCCCCCCCAACCCAAAAAAATAAAGATTTAGAAAAGTGAATTATGGGATGATAAGTAATAGAGATCATGAAAGTGCAGAGTTTGTTTTAACCCTAGGAACTTCAAGGAGCCAGACAATTTATTTTTTTTAAAAAAAGAAAGAATGAAGACGAAAAAGGCCTACCTATTATGCGGAAGATCAGTGGACATGAAGAGGGGTGTCATGACCTCCATGCTCGTTGCCGTAGCATTCATACTTGCTTTCTCGAATATGCTCCCAGTACAACTGCATCACACAAAACCCCCCACAAATTAGTCAAAATAAAATTGGGAAATTTGTCTTGCAAATAGTTAAAGTCACCTATTAAAGAAAATTAGGGGGGAAAACAACCAAGAAGTGATTTGTAGGTGCAAATATTTTTCCAATTGATCAAGATTTACAGGGAAATTTCAAATGCCTGCTTTCAAGGAGGAGGAGAGAGAGTAAGGTATGGAGACAGAACGAAATGTGAAGAAAATGAAAAGTTAGCGACGTGGATACTTGTGCCTATCTGTGGATTTCTGGATCATTATGCCCATCTATAAACTCATTAGAGACATGGAGATGTGAACAAAAACTGTAAAAGTAATTTGCCTCTTTCACGTCTTGAAGAAAATACTTTTATTGTGCTTTAATCAACGGTAGATCACACATTTGTTCAATTTAATCAACGGCTGCAAGTTTGTAAAGCTCTGAAATTCCCTCTCAGTGCAACAAATTAATGAGAATTTTAAATTAATGATAAGTAAGGAAATGACAGTTATCAAATAATTAACACTATTTATAATATAGATTTTTAATTAATTTAATTTTTTCTTGACAAATCCCATGGTAATTATTAAAAACAATCGCAAGCCAATGGTTGAAAATTTTAATTTTTTAGAATTTAGATAAATAGTATGTCCCTTAAGATTGCTATTATGTTCATAGTATAGAATACAGATATAGATAGTAATACAACTGATTATAATAAAGTATTTGAACGTTCGTAATAGATTTTAATATTCAATTTGCATCTTTACCAACCTTTTTCTTAAATTTTGGCTTGCTTATGACTACACTAAATCCGCCATGCAAAATTTATTAAAAAGATAATATAAAATCTCATAAATTATGTTCATGATAAGTCAAAATATAGGAGTTAGGGTGGAGAAGTCCTTTTTCGGGAAGGAAAGTTATTGACGCGATAAGGTAGGTATGTGGGATGCTGAAGAGACCTTCGAGTGCAAGCAATTTTTTTTGTTAAGGTTTTGTTATTTTTAATCGAACAAAATAGCTATTTCAACAACTTGGATTAAATAGATAAATTAATTTAATAATATGGATAGTGCTAATTTCCACGAATCACTCTCATTGTACCATGATAGGGTTTTGCACATATTGCTATTCTAATAGGATAAATTTAGCTACAAAATAATTTTCATTTTAGATAGCTACGAAATTTGGTTCATCTCTATTTGCAGATAAATTTGTCTCTATGTAGCTACAAAATTTATTTCATTTTGGATAGTTATGAAATTCTATTCATTTCTATTTTTAGATAATTTCGACTCAATCAAAGGCATATGCTTGAAACGAGCGGCACTTTCATTTCTGATTGAGAGGAATATGTTCGTTGTTGATTTGAACTATTTGTGTTTGTTGGAAATGAAAATAGAATTGGTGGTTCTTCTTTAAGGTCTAATAGACAGAATGTTTCATAGCTATATCAATTTCCTTGTTGGTTGGTAATCTAATTTGCCAATATTTTTTTCCCATCAAAAGACATACATTCATATAAAACTTTCTAAACCAATTATCAATAATTGTAATACATTTCATACCAAACCTTTGTTTTAATCATTAAAATTAAGCACATAGCACATACATAATGTAGGTTCGATCTTCTACTACCTTAGCAAGTTCTGCCTAGCTTGTTTTGTGCTTTCTTTGACCAATTACATCCCAAAATATACAGATTTGAAATTTGAACTGTACCACCGTTCCAAAAGACAATAGACCAAGTACACCAAAACAACCTCGAATTTTAGGTTCTATTCGTAGATATACCATAATAACCATCTCAAGCACAATCTAAGTGCAAGATGGAGGGTTGAGGTGGGAAGAGGAAGCCCTGATTAAGGCTTCTAGACTTGCAATCGTTATGCTTAGCTCTTCCTTGGTGGCTTTGAGCTCCTCCCTTGCAGCAGGAGCCTCTTCCCCATACTTTTTCAAGCTAAACCTTGCAACATGAAGCTCCTCCTTCAATTTTTTCAAGCAGGCTTTCATTTGGGAAAGCAGAGAGGAGGTATATGAGGTGGTTTATGAAGACAACCAAAGTAGGTAGCTTATATTAGGCTTTTTCCCAAGACCATAGATAGGACCCCCTTTGTTGACCCCAGCAGCTTAAAGAAGCACGACATCATCATCTACTTGGACTCCTGATTGTGAAGCATTCTGTTTTAAAGTCTCATATTTATCCTATAACTAAGTGATATATTAAACACAAAAAAAATTAAAATCACACGACAGTCAATGCCAACAACATAAAATTCTAACCATTGAAGACAAAATGCATGTCATGCAAATTGTAACAATGTGTGTTCATGCCAACAACAATAACGTACATAATCAAAGACATGATTTTTAACCCATCAAGTTAAGCCTCCACTTTCATCGAAGGTGACAGATCTTTCATTCGTAAAATTTTAGGATTTACCCTTTAAGTTTCTCATTTCTTAGTCTCTGGCTTAAACGATAGCCTCTCAAGTCATT
This sequence comes from Lophocereus schottii, assembly GCA_002740545.1. Taxonomy (NCBI): domain Eukaryota; kingdom Viridiplantae; phylum Streptophyta; class Magnoliopsida; order Caryophyllales; family Cactaceae; genus Lophocereus; species Lophocereus schottii. Next base: position 12,432 of record NCQV01108369.1, on the reverse strand, counting down.
CCCAGCTCCAACAACGAGTCTGGCTATTCTATTGGCTAGTAGTTGGCTATCATAACTTTTGCACTTTGATTTAGGCCCACTTATGAGAAACAAGACGACTAATTTGTATGTTTTAGAAGAATCTGATGACGTTCAGACTATGGTTGGTATTTGCATGCCTCAGTTGATGTGACTATAACACCCCTCCCTCCCTAAGAAGAATATTATACCGCCAATACTCCATTATGGAGTCTGTAAGGCTAAAATAAGAGTGAAAAATGATCCTTAAAGAGCTTACAATATGATGAAGAACGAAAACCTTTTTTTAAAAGAAGGAAATATGTTAGATCCCGCTTGGAAAGTCAATCTAAGGAAGGATTGAAACAAGTCAAGTTGTAAAACACATTGATGATAATAATGTCATTTACTCCATGAGCTACTTGCTCGGAGTACATATCACCAAATGAAAATTAACTATTGAATAGGTTCAAGGAATAAACAAAGTCTTCTCGGGTCACACATCCGGATATCCACCAACTTATGTCACACTTAACGGAATGTTGTAACATGTTCGGGGATGGGATAGGTGGCATTGACCATAAGGAGGTCAACGTAGCTAAACTAATAATGCATTACAATCTTAAAAGTCCAAAAGATAAAACTCCTTATCAACCAAATTACAAGAGGAGCATTAGAGCAAAATGAAGCAATGCTTCAACGTCCCCCAGCATATAATAACAAGCAAAAGAATCGCTCTCCCATGAACACTAAACTTACACTGAACCTAGAAAAAAGGGGAAAGAAGGGGATGAGCAAAGTACACGCTTAGTGAATAACTAGTACCATTAAAACCAAAACATTTGCAAGCTATATATTACTTAATAGCCTTCAATTAATAAGCGCATAATTGTAGTGTAGTGCAAGAAATTGCTTTTTGCAACTTACGACAGCATAAAACTGAAATCCATTTTAAAACACTATTTGGAGGGTTAAAACCCATAGAAATTTACAACACTTTAGTTAATGGATTAAAATTCATTCTCAGGGCATTCTTTAGTTGCTAGTCAGTAGTTCCTTCTCAATATGGGTGAGATGCATACCCGTTAGACACTTATACTTCTGGGACACACTAAAGTCTATAATGTAATTTATCTCCATCTGGATAATATTAATCTACAACACAAATGTTAATCTCTAGACCCCAGAATGCATTGGGAATCCCTTGGCTTGGAATGCATGGGCTGCACACTTATTTAGAACACAACTATAATGCAAGCCCTTTAACTATTCTCAACAATAAAGTGTTTTCACATAAACACAACATTCACAAGCACAATTACTTTCTAAAACTTTAACCACTCAACCCACTTTATTTAGAAAACGAAGAAATTTTCACAACATGGTAAGCATTTCAACAATACTTAACGCATGACAACATGAACACCAATAATAAGCACCAAACACACATTTTGACATAATTCACTTTGCAAAACAAATTCACTCACATTGAGCTTGCCAACATCTTGATCAAGCAGCCAACATACTTCACGAGTCATTGTCAAAATAACAAACATCACTTGATAAAACATCTTAAATAATAAGAATTCCATAAAAATCATAAAAATATTAACATGGCTAACAATCAATTAGTAAAATCAAGAGAACTTTCAAAAGTCTTCAAGCAAAGTTCACGGTCTCAAATATCACTTTGTTACCATATGACCATTAGTCACGCTACACCTATATATCTTGCTAATTAAAGGCACTTGACTTAGGATCCCTGTCCAAAACTTTCCATTACCTATTATTAACATAATACTTTCAACAACCAACATCTAACCCAAGTCTTAAAAGTATCCTTAGATTTCGTTTGGTCTTTGGAAAATTTTGTAAAAAAAAAGTCAAACGAAAAAAATGTGAAGGAAAAAAAAGTACGGAGAAAATGAGTTTTTTTTCTCTTGTTTGGATTGAGGAAAAAATACAAGAATTTGGATAAGAAATTTGAATGTTGATGAATTACTTGAATTATGCTGATGTCATCTAAGCAATGTGATGTTGGAGAAGGTTGGTAATTTTTTTCAAATTTTTCTCACAATTTTATGAGGAAAATTTTATCATTTGTTTCTAACATTTTCTTCAGCTAACTTTCCTCCATATTTTTTTTCTTTATGTTTTCTCTAAACCAAACACAAGAAAAAAAAGTAACTTTCCCAAATTTTTTTCTTTTCACCAAATTTTCCAAGGTCCAAATGGAGCCTTAGTGTATGTAAACTCTTTTTTCTTTACTAATCTTTATCAAATTTCTCCTTTCCTTGTTTCGCTTATTTTTTCCCCTCTCAATTAATCATTTACTACCTCATTCAATAATCATAGATGCCTTAATCCATAAACTACCAAAATTGTGAGCCCAATCCCCCTTTTTATTTTTTTTTCCCACACAAATCTAACAATTTCTATATAAATGTCATGGTTGTTCAACAAAAACATGGATCTACCTATTTAGTCACAAATTCTCATCCAAACGCTGATACATCCAAGAACTCTCAAAATCCATCAAACCCTAACTGTCAACATTATGCTTTCCTTTCACTTCAAAATTTCATAAATCAAGTAAATAACTCTAAATTCTACTCATAATCACGAACATTCAACATAAACTCAAAAATCAATTTAATTTCAAATTAGTATAATTTTGGGAGAGAGTTACCCACTTGAAAGATTTGGTTGAATAGACTAATATGCAAAAGCAAGGTAATGATCCTTCTCCCCAATCCTTTCCTCCTCTTCTTCTTCCTCTTCTCCTTCTTCTTCCTTTCTTCTTCCTCCCTCTATCCTCTCTTTTTCCTCTCTGTGCCGATGCTATGCATGTGTGTCATGTTATGTGCATGAGTTTGTGTGTGTTCTGTGTGACTGTTTGTGTTTTGTGTGACTGTGTGATTAATCCCCTTTTTCTGATTGGCTGATGCTGCATGCCCTACGTCTCCTATTCTCTTTGTTTTTCTTTTTTTGAAAGCTAGAAGCCTATGTGGTTAAGCCCCAACCACATAAATTCTTTGCCCTCTTTTTTTCCTTATCCTAGCCAGTAATAAAGCTAGTAAAAATATCCATAATTGGGTTTGACCCAATTCGACTAGTGTTGAGAGAATTTAGGCAATATATATATAAATTTAAATTTCAAAAATTAAAACAATCAAGTAATTCGATATTAATTACATGTATTTATTTATCCAAAATAAAACGTCACATAAACACGAAATTTAACAAATAAAATAGCTTAATTAAACTAACCCATATAATTAACTAAACTAAATTTGATGGACCTTATAGTGACATCCTCTAGGATGAAGCTGGGATGTTGCATCCTTAATGCAGTCCAAAGATTATGTTAAGGGAACAACCTAGAACTAAACTTCCTCTTTCCTTTTTTCTTTTGCAAAATATATGCCCTAATGGCAGAGTCAAAGGAGTATGAAACATTTGTTCACCATAAGAACTTACAGAATATGAAAGCTTACCCTGAAAGCTCTGCGCCAATTCTTTATGATCAGCAAGAGCATTCCTCCAACAAGTACATGGCTACTCATAAGAGCTCTTCAAATCTTTAGTAATGTCTTGGACCAAGTTAGGATAATCAAACCTTTAATATTTAAACTATATTGGTATGATATGAAATAACAAATCAAATATAACAATAATAATTATAACTCTTAGTATGGGTTTGACTTTTAGGGGATCTGAGGAGATTCAGATGTAAGCAACCTTACCTCTATATATATGACTACATGTGCAGAAATTGTTTCCAATAGACCCACATAAAAAAGTTCTAAGAAAATATTTTTGAAGTTAAAAAATTGATTTGTAAACAAAGTTACCAAACACAAGACCTAAATTACTTTAAATAACATAAATTAACACGAATAACAAATGAGCGATAAGAGTTATTTGTACCTTGAGCATCAAGCAGTGATATACTACTAATGTAGCCAAGCACAATATACACTTGAACAATCAAAGGTGAGGGGTGATAATGGAGATGCACTGAGCGTACTGCATAAAATGAGTGAAAATAAAAACTCTACAAAGATCAATCTACTTTGCAACGTTAATTTTAGAGCTCCACAAACTTCTATATTGAGTCATGTCCTCTATTAGTCCTATATACTTCAAATCATATTTAATCACCTTGTTCTGACTTTGCTCTAGCCGTTCTCTACCTCTTTTGCATCCCTGAAGGTCAATCATCTCGCTCGTCCTCACTGGTGCATTCACACTCCTCCTCTTAACATGACAAAACCAACTTAGTCTAGTCTACCTCATCTTATCTTCTATGGGTATAACTCCTACTTTCTTTCTAATCACTTCATTTCTAATTCTATCCAATCCCATATAGCCACACATATATCGAATCATTCTTATCTCTACTACCATTAACCCTTAGACTTGAGTCTTCTTGATTGACTAGCACTCTAAATCATATAATATAGCTAGTTTGATTACCATACAATAAACTTTCTCTTTCAATCCTACTAGAATTTTCTTATCACATAATACTCCGGAAGTATTCTTCCATTTCTGTCATCTCATTCTAATATGATGATTAATATCTTCATCAATATCTTATTTATTTTTAATGATCGAGCCGAAATACTTAAACTTCTTGGCCCTTGGTATTACCACACCACCCTCGGGTGACCTCTTCCTTGCCCCCTTATCACTGCTAAAGCCACATTTTAGGTATGTAGTCTTAGATCTACTCAATATCAATTCCCTAGATTCTAAGGTATATCTCCACTGCTCTACCTTGCTATTAAGTCCATCCCTAGTCTCATCGAGAAGAATAATATCATTAGTAAATAACATGCACCATGATACCTCGCCTTGAATCCCTTTTGTGAGCTCATCCATAATATTAGTGAAAAGAAACGGGCTTCAAGTTAAACCTTGACGGAGCCCAATGTCAATAGGAAAGTCCTCTGTGTATCCTCATGATGTCCTAACACTTGTTTTCGCTCCCTCATACATATCCTTGATAGCTCGAATATACGTCATTGACACCTTTTCTTTTCCAAACACTCCTATAATACCTCACGCAGTACTCTATCATATGCTTTCTCTAGATCCACGAACACCATGTGGAGATCCTTTTTTCCTATCCCTGTATAATTCCATGAGTCTTAGTATGAGATAGATTGCTTCTTTAGTTGATCTACCTAGTATAAAGCCAAATTGATTTTTTGAAATTAAAATATCCTTCCTTAACCTTCTCTCAATCACCCTTTTCCACAACTTTATAGTGTGGCTAAGCAATTTAATAGCCTTTTAATTATTACTATTGAATCAATCTTATATAAGGTTTTGATGATTACAACCCAAATGTGCTAATTATGCTTGGCTTGAGTTGAGCGCTAGAATAATGTGATAAGACAGATTGCAAACATCCTGGAGATCAGTTCGAAATATCATGTTTGAAGTTATGTGATAAAAGTGTATGTTGAAAGCAACATAAGTTACAAACACTCTGAAGATCAGGTCGAAGAAGCTGAAATCATCAAAGTAGATATATGTGCACATCATCAACAGAGTACAAGAATCTTTAGAATCTTAGGGCTAATTACTGGTTATATTTGTCTAGATTCTTGTTAATATGCCAAAGAAGAACTTGACTCAACACTCACCTTGAAGGAATTATTTAAGCTGACTCAGAACACTGCTCAGAACAATTGAGCAAGCAGGCCTGCAGTGTTCTGAGGGCAGCGAGTGCAAAAAGCAGTTTTCAAATATTTTCAAGAGTTTTCCTACTCCCAAAAATCCTAATATATTTAGGATCGATTTTCTGATAATATTGTGTTTTAGAAAGAGTACTTTCCTAAATAATATTGGTCTCCTAAAAGATGTTTCAAAAGATTTTATCTTATCCTTAGAAGATATGATTTCCTAAAAAGATAAATTCTTGAAGGATTTAATTCCTTTTAAGATACTGAGTATTTTCAGAGTTATTATGGAAATCAAATCCTTGTTGTTTCGTGGGTATATAAGCACTGGTTTCTCATCTCTTCATGTAAGGTTTTTCAAGGGTTTTCACGATTGATCAAGTGCTAGAATTGCTTTTCTGAGTCTGAATTTTTCTGTGAGAAAAACCTTCAAAGTGTGCGGTTAATCGAGTCTTCATTATTGGCATAATAGGAGTTGTATGGTACCTTACACTCAGTTTATTTAGAAGCATTCAAGTAAGGTGTTTTTTTATCTCTTTTCCGTCATCGTGATTAGAGGTTATCCAAGTCGTTGGACGTGGTCTCTTAGGAGACATGTGGACATTGTGTCCGTGAGTATTTGTCCAAGTTGGACATGGTCTTTTAAGAGACGGTGGACGTGTTGTCAGTGTGAGCTTGTCTAAGTCTTGAGAGAACATGGATGTGTGTTTGTAACTAGAGTCTTGGGGGAGACTAAGTTGCGTGTGTAACGTTGTCACGTGTGTTACATAGTGTAACAAACTTGGCCCGTGTTAGTGAAAGTGTTTGTTGAAATCCTACTGAGGTAGGTTGGTCGTGGTTTTTACACCTCCATTGTGCCAGAGGTGGTTTTCCACGTAAAAATATTATGTCTCCTTTACTATTTCCGCAATTACTTTCGCTTCTGTTTTACAAAGAACAAGCATTCCAATTAGTTCTTACGAGTGTTCTAAAAGAAGTTTTGTTTCTGTCTCACTAGAAATACGCACTTCAAATTGTTCTCACGAGTGTTTTTGAAACAATTCGAAAAATCAAAAGCACAATTCACCCCCCTCTTGTGCCCTTGTGTGTTTAAATCTAACAATTGGTATCAGAGCAGAGTTTTCACACCTAGGTTAACACCTTGAGAGATCCTGAAAAGATGAGTGCACCACAAGGAATCTTAGAGGGTCAATCTATAACTCATCCTCCATACTTTAATGGGCAACACTACAATTGGCGGAAAAATCGAATGGAGAACTTTATCCAAGTTGAGGATTATGAGCTGTGGATGCTCATTGTGAATGGTTCTTACATTCCAGTGAAAATCACAACTGATGGGAAGACTGTTCGTAAGGAGGCAAAGGAATTTGACTCAGATGATGTTAGAAAGATGGAGAAAAACGCCAAAGCCAAGAAGCTGCTATATTTTGGACTCAAACCTGACGAGTACACTTGCATCTCAGAGTGTGAATCCGCAATAGAGATATGGAATGCTCTTCAAGTAGCTCACGAACGAACCAATCAAGTCAAGTAATCCAGGATCGAGCTGCTGGTAAGGAAATATGAGCTATTCGAGATGAGTGATGAAGAAACAATCATAGACATGTATACTCGATTCACTCATATTAGTAATGAGTTAAAATCGTTGGAAAAATCCTTTACCACTGAAGAGTTGGTTAGGAAGATCCTACGAATTTTACCCCATTCATGGGAATCAAAGGTCACTGCAATCCAAGAAGCAAAGAAGATGGATGAGATTTCTTTGGATGAGCTCATAGGGAATCTCTAAACATATGAATTGAGGAAGAACTCCCAGGTGAAGGAAGAAACAAGGAAAGACTAGGGCCTTGCTTTAAATGTAGTGGAAAGTGATGATTCTGATTTGGATAATGAAGTAATGGCCATAATAACCCAGACGTTCAAGAAATTCGTCAAGAAGGCTAAAGAGAACCTCAAGAAGGGAAGTATCAGCAAGACGAGAAGCAGCGATCGTGATGAGACCTCTGGATGTTTCAGATGTGGAAAGCTCGACCACATTGTGAAATATTGCCCCATGCAGAAAGAAGAACAGGCGTTAAAACAGTTCCGAAACCAAGGAAAGAAACCACAGTTGAGTGGTTCTGCCAAGCAATATACTAAAGCGATGGTGGCAGCATGGGGTGAAACTTCAGAAGAAGAGGATAGCTCCCAAGATGAAGTTGAAGCACTAGTACTCATGGCCAGAAGCGAGTCCGAAGCTGATTCAAAATTGGATGAAACCATGTCTCAATTCAAGGAAAAGGTAAGTGGTTTTAACAAAAGGAAAATTCTGAAATTACTATTTTCTTTAATGGATGAATGTGAAGTAATAAGCACTAAGAATTGTATGCTTAAAGATACTTGTTCCAAGTTAAAAGGGGATATTCGAATGCTTGAAAAAATCATACAAACACTTAAGCACGCAAATGAGATTCTCACCTCTGAAAAGGATGAAAAAGCTTTTGCCTTAAGCAACGATCTTGACACACTAAAAGAACTTGAATGTGTGAATGAAATTCTCAGGTATGAAAAATTTGAAGCAGAAGAAAAGACTCGTGCATTAGGTAATGACCTTAATGCACTTAAGGACCTCATGAACACAAGAGAGAAAGAGTTTAACTCTGATCTTACAAGACTGGAAAGTGAGTCCCTAGACCTGAAATTTGGGCTAGAATCCTTGGTGAGTGAAAATAACAAACTGCTTGAAAAGGCTCATAAGACTGAATCTGGCCATGTTTAGAACAGGCACTGAAACTGTTGCTCAGAAGCACATGCTCATAAGGACGAGTCTGACCTTGTTCAAAATAGGTGCTGGAACAGTTCCTCAGAAGCGCTTAATTGGCTAAACACTCACCATAGCAGAAATAAAAGGGTACTAGGATTTGTGAATAGACCTATCACTAAGCTAGTGAACAAGAAGTATGTTGGACTTAAAGAAAATATCACCTGTTTTTATTGTGGAAAGACTGGTCATTATCGGCACACTTGTCTCTTGAGAAAAAGGGCCATGGAAAGAAACTCATTGTATGTTAAACAAATATGGATTAGAAAAGATGAGTTAAATTCCATGACAAAGAAAAGAATGGGACCCAACTGGATCTGGGTTCCCAAGACAAACACTTAGCTATTTTATAGGCTAAAATAAGAGGAGGCAAGCAACTATGGTTCTTGGATAGTGGTTGCTTGAGACACATGACTAGAGATAGATCAAACTTTCTCTCACTTACAGCCTTTGATGGAGGGAGAGTGGCAATTGGAAACGGCAAGTCGAAAAATTGTCGGTGTAGGTAAGATAGGTAAATCGCTCTCTCACTCTATTAGTAATGTGTACATCGTTGATGGTTTACAACATAATTTGCTAAGTGTGTCTCAATTAGAGGTAATTACGTTCGGTTTTCTTTTGATCAATACTTGATTACCAATATCATTACTGAGATGTTGTGTTGAGGGGGAAGCAACACAACAATGTGCATGTATCGTTTTATGAAACTAACCCCTTGTGTAACGGCCCAAACCTAATCTTCATTTTAATTACATTGAATCATCGTAATTACAAATTAATCAAGTTGGGCCCTTGCATTTCATTTCAACATTTTCTATACGTTTATACGCATTTGTGCATATTTATATGTATTTGTGCAATTGCAAGTTGAATCGGCAGAGTGGCCTCGAAATGGATTTCCTTTACTTCTAAATACTGCATAAACATTTTGATGCCTAATATATATATATGCCAAAGTACAGGAGAAGAGTGTGACCAAAAAAAAAAAGAGAGAAACCGACATTAGTCGGCTGACAAAGTAAAATCAACTCTAAAAATCTCACACCTCTCCTCTGCTTTTCTCCCTCTCTGCGTGCCTGACACCCTCTCCCCCACGCCCTCCCCTGCTCTCTGGTTCCTCTTCTTCTCTCCTGTCGCCGGCACCAGCCACTCACCAACCACCGTCGCCAGCCGTCTACCGTCGACCGTCGACCGTCTGCCATTACCAGACATCCCCCATCAGTGTGCCACCGGTTTCCTCTTCTTCTTCCCTGCTCTATCTCGCTGCACCCTCCTCCCTTGCACGGGCCGCCCAGCACCGACTCCGCCAACGCTGCCGCCGTTATCGCCAGCCATTGGCTCGTCAGATTCCCGCCGGCCAACACCCACCAACACCACCATCTACCCCTCCCTATCTTGCTCTATTTGGGTTAACAGGTAAAACCCTAACTTGGTATAAATTGGATCTTTGGGTTAGAATTGAATTTCTATAGTAAATGATGTATTTGGTTTGCATATGTGCTAGTTTGTAAATTTTCTTGACTCTAGGCATGGATTGAATGAGGAGGATGGTGAATAAAGTCACGAATGGAGGGTTAGAGATAATAAGTTTAGTTTGTTTACGATGAATTAATGATATTTAGATTGATTTTCATGAATAATTGAATAAAAGTAGAGGGTTATGCATGTTGGGTGTTTGACTTGAATTGTATCCGGTGTATAAGAGTTGGAGCTTGGAGGTAAATTGAGCTTTTATGATGATTTAATAGTGCTCAAGAGAGTTACAAATATGTGAATGATGATTAAATAGACATGAATGTGTATGTAAATGTATACGGCTAATGAGTTTAAGCATACTATGAATATAGTGGTCAAGCGAGGAAAGTAAGAAGGATATGGATGAGGATATAATATGAAATGAAGGTGGTTAAATGGTCTGTCATTTGGTGTTAATGTAGAGGTTTAAGAGTTGCCATTGGAATAATAATACAAGCTTGATTATAGTTGATTTGGTGGTTTTAAGTGCATTATAATGACTAATGGAATAAAATTCATGATTATTGGGTGTTGGAATGTTGTAAAGTGGGTATCTTATTGCCATGAGTTGGCGATACAAGGTTCGATGCCTGGATGCAACTTAAGCCTAATTTATAGAAAGCTTAAAGCACATCTTTGAGTCGATAAGGGGATCAGTGATAGTACTGAAAACGTTAATAATAAGTCCAATAAAATGGTCATAATTCAAGCAATGCAATAACAAAAATAATATTAATAACAATGATCCCTAATGGTATTAATACTAATAGTTTAGCAAAATAACGGTAAGTCACAAGCTCATACCAATAAGTAGAATAATGTAGTGATGACATTGTTACCCCGTTACATGTTTATCACATTCATTACGCAAATGTTAGCAGTGTGAAGAGAGGAATGAAATTAAAATAAAATAAAACGAAGTTAACAACTCTTTTCATGCTCATGATTAACAAAGAGCTCAAGGGATTTATATTAGCTATTAAACCAAGAACTCAATCAAATTTCTTAACCTTACTCTAATCGAAAAACAATTACATATGTAAAGCAGGTGGGAGGCCACTTCTGTCGTTTCAAGCTGCCAACGCACGTTCTCGATAAAAAGGAGAGAGAATCTCAAAGACCAGGTACGTACATTGCCTATGCTCTTCGAAAATTTATGTATTTCTCAGCAAAGCAAAGTAACACAAGATTCATTCAATGAACCAAGTTTCACAGTGTTTTGTCATATAAACAAATGAACCCGACCAGTGGCCAAGCAGTGGGGCTTATGCCCATCAAGATACCCGCGCGCGGCGTCAACTCAGGCTTCTCGATCGGCCTGGGGAGTGAGCACCCAAAGTATGATCGTTTCAAGATATACATCGATCAAGGGGTTCACTTTCAGATAATAATCAGCAAGCTATTTTATTTATGCATTCTCTCTCTCCTGTTTGTAAAGCAAAATGTTTTGAAATGCGGCCGGCCCAACTAATTCAATATAAAAGTTATTTTACTGCATAGGAATGTACGTACTGAGCTTTGGCTCATCATTCGAATATTTTCATGTTCTCTGTTTTAGGTATGGGATCCATGACCACCCATCATCCTGGCAAGCCAGAAGACATCAAGGAGCAAACAAGAGTTGCAAGGTTTAATGGGCAGTAGCTAGTCAAGTGCTCACAGTGATGGCAGGTAGCACCCTGGGGATTTACATATAGTTATACTTTTGAACCTTTGGGGGGGCGAATAGTGTTTACAAGTTGTCACGTATCCTATGAATTGTATAAGAGAACAAATGTTGATCTCAGGCTAAAATTAGTATATTAGGTAGCCTTGTTCCACTACGGAACAGCGGTAATGCCTCCAGGCAATTAAGCTACAGTAATCAGACATCAACAATTGGGGGCGTTACCCCTTGATTGAGCATGATACATAGGATGAAGAGTTCAAAAATGGTCTTATAAGAAAAGACCTCTTGCTCACTCAAAACTCTATGGTGGATAATGGTAAGTCTCCTAAAGGTGAAACAAGTCCTGGATCTAGAAATATTGAAGGTGGGCTGGGAGTAAACCAATCGGGGGAAAGCATTGCTGAACCTGATTCGGGACAAAACTGACCCACTCAACCTAACCCTTTCCGAACAGTTATGGGAACAGGAACCAGAACAGATCCAAAACCTGTTCATCAAGTGTTTAGGATAGATTGGAAAATGTGTCTGCGGCTTCATTTACTTCATGAGCTTGGAAGCTCTAGAGTTCGCACCCCCTTAACCAGATTATATCTAATATCAACACTGGGGTGCAAACCAGATCTAAACCCAAAAACTTTTGTACTTCCTGTTAAGAGTTTTACTTAACTGCAAGTGCACGGCGTAGCTGTAGCTAGCAACCGGCGAGTACGGGTCGAATCCACAGGGAACTTGGTTTCAACTACTAGAACTAATTGGAC